>JALLPA010000809.1:0-12950 GCA_036939895.1 Thalassiosira exigua
CCACCTTAACATTTGGTATCGGCGGAGTTCGCAGGGCTGGAGAGGGGGGAGAAGGCAGGCCAAATTTGGCGGTCGGATTTCTCTAGGTACGTACCTAGCTAAAAAAAACTCGGTTGATCCGTGACCACGCGCGGTATGTTTTTAGATGACCTGGGATGGGAACACATCAGGTGTTCTAAGCTAGGCTAGATATCATTTTTTTGTTTTTCTTTTAGATGACAATATCTACTAGATATTATATGGCAACTGGTTAATGTAGTTATCATGGAATGATCAGGTTTGTAATGAGATGAGATATATTCAAGGAGAAGGTGAGAGGAAGAGTTAACGATAGCACTAACAGTTTGTGATCTGACATGTTCAGTGCAGACTGTCGTAAATGACACGCTACCTTACATTATACATGGCCTTATGTTACTTACATGATTATTATCTTCAATCGTGAACCCAATCACAATGTCAGACTGAGCAATATATATTATAAACAGTCGATAATATTGTGAATGAAGATAACTTGAATTGTGTGATTTACTCTTGCTTACATTAGCAAGCATACTGTGGCCAATAATAAAAACAGAAGACCACAATAGCTAAGAGAGAGCTCAAAGCGAGACAAATAACGATCAGTTCAAACGTTAAATTGATACTTACATGCTATGATATATCAGGATTCACCTAACCAGGATAGCTCAATGCAAGGCAGATGATGAAAATGACGGCAATTGGATGATTTTGGACCAGGAGCACACAAAAATGCTAGGATAAGGATGGGTTTTTGCCAAGCTATTTGATTGACAGTTTTAATTCAATATCACTCTTTAGAATTGAAAACAATGATGGCTCGTGCATTGCCCCTGTATGCAACAGCTTTAATCACATGTTTTCAATTTCAAACTTCCTTCAACCACACCCTTTTCACATGCTAAAACATGTACAAGTTCTTTTGTCTAGAGCCGCCATTAAAACATTACGGTAGCTACTTACAATGATATTTACTATAATATGGAAGTAAGTGATACTCAATAATTCTTCTCCATTATCTTAGTGCTAAATGAGTGCTTGCCCAACAAGAGGCAAGAGGGGCAAGCGGGGAGAGAGGGGGGGGAAGCAGCGCAATGTCACAGAGGCATTGCGCTGCGATTGGTTTCTGCACAGCGCTATTGAAGACAATGGATTATGTCAAAAAGGCTTAGCTTACTTATTTGTTTTCTTCCTATTCTACTCAAGCACTAAGTGCCGGCCACTATGAACCTCTACGATATGAACATCTACAAACTGTCCCCCAAAAATTTCAATTAGATCCAACCTCCTCCCCTTCTTTGTTTCGCAGAGTATTTGTTCCTCTGCTATTCATTGTCGCGTAGTTTCTTTCTCTATAGACCTTGACCCAAACCCCCTCACGGCTCAGTTGATTGCTGCTTCGTTCGCTGACGTTATTTCCTTCATCTCCCCCAAAAGGTGGTACTATACTGCTGCAAATGCAAGGGGTGACTCTGTGCGTTAGCTGGGTTGCAAAAGAAGAAGCGCCAAATCAAATTGATGCGATCTAGTGCTGTCGATTCGGCGTCAGTGTCCTTCCCTCCTACACGACGAGGATGACGAGGTTGTACCATCTCCAGGCCAGGCGGGGGAAATATTCGGACGACAAACACGACGGGTGCAAAACAATATTGTAACACACCTCTCCCGTTGGACTCTTGGTTGGACGCTCTAATGACTTGAGTTCGTTGGCTGAAGGAGAGACGAAAGAGGCTTCAGAGAAGTGGCGGCGAAAGAGTTTGTTGAGCGGCGGTGACCTCGTCATCGTCGGTGATGGAAGAGGAAGACGGCTTTTGGTTCGGCGCGGAAAAAGGGGTTTGTTGTTCTCACTCAATTGGGCACAATTCTAATGGAGCGGTGGAGTGTAACGCCGTTGAGGCACGGAGGCGTCGTGTCAAGGCGTCAAGTCGAGGCTCGATGCGTCGATCATTGGAGGCGACGATCATGTTGATGCGTCGACGGGCCGGGCATTGACGGTGGTGGGCATCAACGGCGGCGGTGGTGTCCACGGTGGCGGCGTCTACAGCGTCGCCCAGGATGGCGGCGTTGTTGATACGATATCCACGGCGTCATCCGCCGATGGCGTCGAGGCATCGTGGGCGGCGTCATGGGTGGCGCCTCTCGTCGTCGGTCTCGGTCGTCGGTCTCTCTTGTCGCGGACGTGCACGGTGTAGATAGTGTGGATTTTGTCTTCGATTCGTCGGCCGTCATCATTTTCATTTTCGATCGCGGTAGTGAGTAATTATCTTTACATGAATTCCTACGTGACTAATTTTGAAATCGGTGACACGCAAATTCGTTCGGCAGAACACATCAGTTTTGCGCGAAAAGAAGTAATAAGACCTACGTGAAAAAATTGAAACCGGACGAGTTTCAGGTCACTTATTTTCGAATTTTGAAATTCGGGGGAGTTTCGGGTCACTTATTTTCAAATTTTGAAATTCGGGGGAGTTTCGGGTCACTTATTTTCAAAATTTCGAATTTTAGCGAGAATTAATCACAAACTAGATTGCTCACCAGGCCGTTTCCAATATCAGTGTTTCTTGTCCTTGCGCATGCCGTGGGCCCTACACTCGCACGCAACTGTCTGATGCTGCTGCCTAAAAAGCTCGCCTGCGACTGGTGTGGGCATTCTAACCAGATATCGCGACCTAATCACGGTGATTATAGTAAAAATGTTCAAAAAGTTTTCTACACAAACTCTATTGATATTCTAGCATGTTTTTGATAATAATATTATCAGACACAATGATAGCCTGGCTCCTCCCAAATATTAACCGGGATTGGGATTGGGATCTCTCATATCTGTTAGAACCTAGGTAGTATATTTTTTGTACTCTCTTTGTTAGTCTATGCGCTGGCATTACGGACCGTAGTTGGAAGATTAAGTGATTATTTGGCGTCCTCTAAATCAGCAAATATCGGTTCTAGGTTCAGCGAAAATTTTGCTGATTTAGGCTCAAAAACACCCCAAAACGTTGAATTTGGGTGATTTTGACGGTCAAAATCAGGAACGATTGATAATTAAAATCAAAGGTTCCACCAAATCAGCCAATTTAAAGTTATTTTAACTAAGGTAGTATATTTAGCACCTATCTATTCCTTGGTGAAGTGAAACATACACTGTTCCCCTGTGGTGGCATCTTGCATCCTCCTCCACAGCATGTCGTCGTCCGCCCGCTGCGTTGTCATCCTATACGGTGTCGTTGGCGGTGTTGTCCCAACGGGATTGTACCCGGCGGCCTTGTTCTCCATGACTGCGTCGTCTGCCCGCTGCATAGTCGCCCTCTTAGTTGTTGCGGCGGCATTCTTCGTGGAATTGTTCCCAGCGGCCTCGCTCCACGGCATTGCTGACCACCCACTGTGGTGTCGTCCTCTGGATACGTACCTATGATTTAATATAAATAGTGCGTGCTCATCATTTTTAATGCCACAAAACTTGTAAATCCGAACTCCACAAACACCGATTCAATATGATGGAATCAATATATGTTTTCAGACACGGCATTAGCCTGGCTCTATGTTCAATTGCTGGTTCAAATTATTTAGATCCCAATGCAGCAAATATTTCCGTGTCTGCACAGAGTAACTGGCCTCTAATTAGATATCTCGCATGACCAGAACATAAAAATTCAATCAGCAATACCTTTTGATTACATTGCTAAAATTAAAATAGCCGTTCATAAAATTATCATCTCATTGTGATCTTATAGAATACCAAAATTTACGTAGCCACAATAAATGTAATTCACTCATTATCACATTGCAAACTAATTTTTCAAGAAGTTGCAAAAGTGCTTGTCCACACGAAATATGTGAAACTCCTGTCCATGAGAAAACAACACACTATATGTCCCCGAACCTGAAAATACTGTGAGCATCACGGATGGAGAGAAACTTAAGTTCATGCAATTTGATGAGCTGAATTTATGTGTATGGAACAAACTTAAGATTGTCTTATCTGGGCATTGTAAGAAAAAATGTATCACATACAGGTCGACGCATGGTTGTGACGCACATATCGCCTTTTCAATCAGTGATCAGTGGGTGTATGCAACAATTGTGCCAACACGGCCAAAGGTTGGTTGAGGTTGCCTGAGATGTTAGAACTTATGTTTGAGTCATTGCATCATGTCAAGATACCGGAGACACTGTCGCGTCTACTTATCTAGGTTTTGAGGAATAATAGTTCATAGATACCCTGTCGCGATTTTTTTTATTTTCTTCTTTTGTCAGATATGTATGTTTGTAGGTAGGTAGGTATGTATGCAACAACTTTGGGCTCCTTACAATACACGCGTTCCATGACGTCACTACCCATAACATCATACGCGCCACACGCGTCACACACACGCGCAACACGCCACACGCCACACGCACGCACAAGAGATTGGATCTGTCCGTGATTGGATTCGTAAGTACGAAACCTCCTCCCATCCCGCCCGCGCGCGCCTCCCGCCGGGATTTCGACCGCCCTCCGCCGCCCTCCGCCCTTCGCCTCGCGACTCGGCCTCGTCCTCTCTTCCCCGCCTTCGATTTGAGCATCGGCCCCAGTTGACGATCCTCGGCTCATGTCCCGTTGTTAAAATGTTGGCTTCGTCCTCAAGATCTTTTCGTCTTACAGGTCTGGTGGTCAGATCGGCCAAGTCCCACCAGAAGCATCTGAGCAACACCGTCAGAAATGATTTCCCCCGGCGAGAATCAACGGCCACTTCAGCAGCGCCTGTCCGCCAGACTGTGTCGAAAGAGGCGAGGGCAGCGAGACGTGCCGCTCGGAAAGAACGCGCCAATGCTTTTGTTTCCAGTATGGGCGCCACAGAAGGCGCAGTCGCTGGGGGGAAAAGCGAAACCATCGCCGCGGCCTCCAGCAAACAGGCCCAAAAATTAAGTGCATCATCTCCAGGTCTCTCATTTGATACCACCCGTGCAGCGTGGTTCGCTGCCGTGTTGATTCCGACCGCTTTCATAGGGTGGGGCATAGTGGATGAAGATAGTCCACCAGCAAAAGTTAGTCGGATGATCGGGTTGACTGATAAAATCGAGGAATTCGCAAAGCCCGCCCGGACGAAGTTGTTGCCCGATTGGGACAAGATACCCAACGTCCCACCAGGCATGGCTCCCCCGCCAGTTCTTGTGCTTGATCTCGAGTATACTCTCGTCTGCTCCACATGGGATCGAAAGTATGGATGGCGCCATGCCAAACGACCTGGTGTGGATAAATTTCTTGCAACCCTGAGTCAATACTACGAAATCGTCATTTTCACACCCAGCCCTGACGGCCTTGCTTTGCCTGTCCTTGAAGCGCTCGATCCCAAGTGGCATGCTATGCACAGGCTTCACCGCGAGGCGACAAACTATCAAAAAGGAGTTCATTGCAAAGATTTGTCTTGGTTGAATCGACCCCTTAACAGAGTGATTGCTTTGGACGATGATCCTGCAGCGTTGCAATTCCAGCCGGAGAATTTGATTCCAGTGAAACCCTATGACGACCCAAATGACAGGGATGACAATACCCTTGAGCGAATTATGCCACTGCTTATTGAAATTTCTCGTGAGGGATATGATGATATCCCCGGACTTCTGCGCCAATTCCAGGGGATGGATGCTGATGAAATTGCCGACGAGCACGAACGCCGTGTCAATGATCTTAGGGCTAGGAGAGCTCAGATATCTCAACGGGGTTTGGGATCATTCGCATCATCCAAGGCAAGTCTGCCGCCGCCCGAACTCCCCCCTAACCTGCAAGGTTCTGGTGGAGGTCAGCAGCAACAGCTCACGGCAAAAGAGTTGGTGGGCAGCGCCCCCCCTCCTGAGGCGAATGAATCTGGGATGATTGGGTGGTTCCAGAGGAGGCAAAAGCAGAAAGAGGAGCAACTCACTGAAAAGATGGGATTGTGGCAGGAAGCCATGGCCAAAAAGCAGGCAGAGAAGAAAAAGAGGATGGAGGAGGCACAAGCTTCACAGCATGTCTCTTGAGGGGGTCTCGAGAGGCCAATGCCTTGTTGCCATGCTCCGGAAGAGAAACGTTAGAATGTCTTGAAAGTTAGAATATTTTTGTCGAGCACCAAAAAATATCTTACAATAGTCACGTTATTCAATCATGTTGTGATCCTGCAAGTTGGTGGTCAATTCTCTTTACAAAAGAGACACTCTGGACTGCTGAAACACGCCGGCAACAATATCCGATAAATACTTATGGCATTTTATGAGCATTTATTGCTGAATATGGCTGCCACTAGGTAGATTCAAGGGGCACGTTGCCTAACCCTCAATCTCTTCTCTTTTCGTGTTTTCTCAATGTGCATCCGCCATCTAATGCCATCTTGCCTCCTCTTCAATAGAGTGGATGCCAATGGGGAAGCTTTCGAGTATACACAAGCTGTTTCCTCTTGTTCCTCTCCTTTGAATACAGAGGTGTACACTTTCCTGCATGCCTCTGGACAATCTACCTTCGTAAAGTGTCCCTCTTTGTCGCTTTGCCCTGCATTATGCGTTACATAAACGTTCGGTCCCATAGTACAAAAGTCGCGGCATTCTCCTGGTGTTACTGTCACCGTCTCGGGCGTTCCCTCTTTTGCAGCGACCAAGTCCTCTATTTCCAACAATGCAGCACCACCTCCAGAACCAGAACAGTCCGGCCCAAGGCATACCTGTATCATTGTCTGCTTTTGTCTTACAGCCGGAGTGGTGGCTTTGTGATGAGTCGAAGCCAGTTCATCAATGAGATTGCTGCCTCGATCTTCTCGCTGCCTTTTTTGTTCCATTTGCCGTTGGGCTAGACTCCGTAGTATGTCGGATCCAGAAGACATTGGGCGATTCTGCTTGTTGTAAATCAAAGTTAGTTCACGGTTGACTCAACCCGCAGATTCCATGGACCAAGCTGATTCGTGTTTACCTCTCTCCAAGCCTTGAGCTGCCCAGAAAGATTCAATCGTTCCTCATTCTGATATCTGCCTATCAGTCTTCCCCCCCACGCGCTCATGCGCCCGAATGCCGTGCGTGCCCTGCCAAATGCATCAGCAATTGCCGTTTGATCATTGTATGCCTGAAGAGGTTCGAAGTTCGAAGGGTTCGAAGTCTAAGTGGGCTTGCGCAGGTCATGTATCCTCCTGAGGGTGGTCGCCCTTGCAGTTGCCAGTTTTATGACAGTCCGCCTCCGCCCGCCCCTCGATCAGAAAACTTATTGTCCGTCGATTCATCGATGATGCTGCTGACTGCTCTTCCGTCCTCCTTCGTACGAACCTCCATGCATCTCCTCCGTCCTCCGTCCGGCCCGCCCCGCGCCGTGAACGTGAAGCATGCGACATGAAGAAGACAAAAAAAAATTGTCGATGGTCGGCACGAGGCTCGCACTGTTCTTCCAACGGTCGGGCGGCTCTCCCGAAGGGGTGTTTCAATAAAGTGGCCCGAAAATATTCCGTTTCAAGTCCTGAATCCATCATGCACAACACGCGCTCAAGCGGACATAGCGGGCCACTTACGGGGTACATCGGGTTTCCTACGGATGCCATTGTGCGTATCCTTCTTCGAAGATAGTACTAATTAAAAATTTATGACTCGTTCGTTCTTGTTCTTATTCATATGTTTTTCTAATACTTCTAGCTTAATTTAGGAAAAAAACATTTTCATAATAATATTTAAAGTATTTCATTACTCCCCTTACACCTGTAATCTCAACCACTGATTGGTTAATGCGTATGTTTGCATGTACTTAAGATAATTCCTGTTTAATAATAAATATCATAGTTGATTAGTTTCTATGCATTTTCAGTTGGAAAGTTTTGATTATTTTATTTTTTTTTACACAATTTTAACGCTCTCTAAAAATATTGGTCAGGATATCCGAAGTTTATTACGTACGATAAATATTTAGAAAAACCTAAATTGATATTTAGAATATCGACGTCCGGCGTATTACGCGTTAATTTTAATTCATCTGTTTTTCAAAAATATCAATTTATCAAGTATTGTTTTCTAACAAAATGAAAATGATTGGAAAAAATAAAGACAGATTGATTTCATGGAACATTAGTAAAGCTACAACAATATCAAATATTCAAGGCAAACACGCGTGTCCAGCACCCGCACGACGCAAGCGAAATCTGACCACATTCTTCCTTTTCCGTCCTTCACCTTCATTCTCCTTGATTTGACCTCGAGCCCCAACGTCACCATCACCATCATGGCGACGTCAGCAGCCCCGAGCCCTGGCTTCCTTCGTCTTCGTCACCTCCCCACCCCGTCTTCCATTTCCGCAGAAAACAATTTTCTTACCATGACCATGGCCACCACAAATTGCTTTGAATGCCAATCCAGGCACGTGAGCAGCCCTCGCAACATTAGACGACGAAAGAGAAGCCGTAGAATAATGAGCTACACATCCAGAAGATTCCACTGCCCAGCCCCCAATAGCAACCGCATGTTGCTCAGAAACTCGTCGATATACTTTCTCGGTCTGTTAACATGTGCGGTCGTGATAGTTCAGGCCTTGGCTACGTCTTCGACGTCTTCCAGCATCCTGCCCCCCTGGGGAACGCGCGGAGGAGCCCTGGGGAGAAGGGTGAAGAAGAAGGGCGTACCCTCCACCTCCAGCGACCCGCTGTCGGTCGCGATGTCGGAGAACAGCATGGAGGAAATCGGCACCGACCACGAGAGCGAATCGGACGGAGAGGTCAAACTGATGGCGGAGATACCTCCGGAATTCATCCGCCCTCTGAACGGGATGGCGGCGAACTCGGCCAAGAAGGCGATCGACGTTCGCGACGGCAAGGCGAAGAAGACGATATTCACGTTGGGGGGATTCTCCGACGCCATCCAGCCCGTGACGTACGTGGCCGAGACCAACCTCCCGACCGACATCGGCCACTTTCGCATCCGCGCCTACCGCATCGACGAGCTGGAGGAGGCGATGCGCGAGACTCATCCCCTGGGCGCCGGGGCCGGGCTGGGCAGCGAGCCCTGCGTGATCTATTGCACGGACAAGCCCCCGTTCGGGTCGAAGGGAGGGGAGAGGGGCGGCGCGAAGAACGTTCCCGTGAGAATCCACGATCAATGTTTCACGAGCGAAGTCTTTGGCAGTCGGAGGTGAGCAAGGTGCCGATTTCTGGGTGGAGTTCAACCCGCTGTGTCGAGAAGCACAACCTAACAACTCTTATGTGATTGCTTCGTCGACTAAGGTGTGACTGCAAAGAGCAGCTCAAAATGTCACTCGAGTACATACGCGAAAACGGCGGGGCTATCATCTATCTTCAGCAAGAGGGCCGTGGCATCGGCCTGGCGAACAAAGTAGCCGCCTACGCCCTCCAAGACGTGGGGCTGGACACCGTGGACGCCAACACCCACCTCGGCTTTCCCGAAGATGCGCGCCAGTACGGAGTAGTCCCCTCCCTGCTAGCGGACATGGGGATCGATTCCATCGCCCTCATGACCAACAATCCGCGAAAGATCGAGAGGCTCCTCGCGCTGGGCGTGAACGTCGAGGGGACGATCCCGATGGTGGTGCCGAAAGTGAATCAATACAACCGCAAGTATTTGGAGACGAAGAAGGAGAGGATGAACCACAGGAATTTCGGATCCATCCTTTCGTCGGACCCCGGTTCCATCATTTCGTCCGATTACTCTCCCTTGGAAATAGTGACGCCGGACAAAAAGTACGCGATCGCGGAAGAATTCGTTACGGACGGAGAAGAGATGGCGGCGAACGCCGTCGCCGTGGCTCTGAGGGACGACCCGAACCAAACGGGCGTCAAAGCGTCAGAGGACGGATATTGCTTCGGGCGTCGGTCGGTCGAAGATGCCATTGCCGCCGTCGCCAGGGGAGAGCTGATCGTCGTCGTGGACGACGAGAGCCGTGAAAACGAGGGAGACTTCATCATGGCAGCGGACAGGTGCACGCCCAAGGCCATGGCCGAGTTCATTCGCTACTCGTCGGGGGTAATCTGCATTGGCATGGAAGGGAAGAGGATGGATGCGTTGGAATTACCACCGATGGTTGTTGACAACGAAGATCCAAAGGAAACCGCGTTCAGCGTGTCAGTCGATGCGACGAGTGAGCATGGTACGTGCTTGGTTGTGTACTGACAGTGTGTTCATGTGTTTTCATATTGTCCTCATTCTTTTGCATTGCTCCGAACCAAAAGGAATCACCACAGGGATAAGTGCGACGGATCGTGCAAAGACCAGCGTGATGCTGGCGAAACAGGATTCCAAAGCGAGCGACTTTCACCGTCCTGGACACATTTTCCCACTGAGAGCGAAGGAAAACGGCGTTTTGACGCGGGATGGGCACACTGAAGCAGCCGTCGATTTTGCACGGTTGGCGGGCTCATCGCCAGCGGGCCTCCTGTGCGAAATAGTCTCAGAGGAGAATCCAGTGGAAATGGCTAGATTGCCGGAGCTGAAGCGGTTCTGCAAAAAGCATGGTTACGTTTTGACGAGCATTGCTGATTTGCAACAATACCGGCGTGATACTGGGTTGTGAAAATGGTTATTGGGGGCAAGGGGGCGATCAACGCTGATAGAACGAATAAACAAGAAATGTTATATATCAATCCATAAGACAATATGCAGGTACCTAGTCCATCAAATTCGGATGTCATAATGGATGAACAAAGACAACATGCATGTGCCTAGTCCATCAAATTCAAACTTGACATTGCTGTGCAATATAAATGCGTGCCTAGAGTGGACAGGAGAAGACACAAGAACGGGGATTTGATAAATACACTATTTACACTTCGCCTACAACAACTTCTGGCCGAGAGCTACTTCTTTTTCTCTATGCGTTGTCATTGCTCATGGCCCAAAAAGTCTCAGGCTACTCTAACTTTGTTCTCGTTTTCATCTTGTAAGGGAGAATCTATAAAGAATGTGCGTTCAGGTCAACGCTCTATTGCTCATGTGAATTGCGTCATCTTGACCTGTGTTTTTTTCAAAGAAGTTTGGTCGTTCGTTTCAGGTTGACACACTGTTGTGTCTAATTGTACTTGACTTGTACCTGAACTTGAACTATGTAAGATAAATGAAGTGTGCATCACACATGATGCACTTTCTGCATGAGTTGCATCATGTCTTATGCGATCCAATTGCCAAGTGAAGCGACTGCTATACCTGCTGCCACTTGTTTTTGTTGTCACTTAATCCTCCTCAATTTTGCTGGACGTTGGTGTTCTATGAGTTGGAGTCGCCCCCGGACAACCTCGAGGCTGGCCTCATCCTTGATTTCCCTGTGCGCACTCAGGGCTTGATTTGCAATCTTCTCTCGGCCCAGATTGCCGCCTAACATGCTCAACGCAATGACATCACTGGAAGCAAAACCTCCAGTTGAAGGAATTGAAGTGAGTGATACACTGGCACAGTTTGGGCTGTTTGTTTGGGTGGTGACGATTGCCTGCTGCTTCCTCTGCGGAACCTTTTCAAGCCTTTTCATCTCATATCGAGCAACAGCGGCCTGGCGAAGTGATTTCTGCTCAATCTCCAACGCAGCAGTGGCAGGCCCTACATCAGATGATTTTATTGGAGAGTTTGCGAGGTCACACGAAGCTGGGCCTTGCAACTGTTGAAGTCGATCTTCAAGTTGCTTGTAGCGCTCTCTAAGCGAGGCCAACGTTCTGCACACCCTAGTTTCCACATCAGATGGATTATTCAAGATTGAATTCACCTTGTTGATGTACGAATGAGAGAGATCGAGTGGCATTCCGCTTTGGATGGACGAATGACGTTTCTCTGTTAAGCATGTCAACTGCTGCTGTTCTTTGGTAACCTTGGCAAAGTATTTTTGGGCGTGACTTCGAATCTGCGCTGATGTACGAGATGGGACGCAGAGTGCGACTTTCTTCCACTCTCTTCCGTAAACCTTTAGCCCTTGGAGAAATGCCTCGTGCTCTGCGGCCGTCCATCGGCCTGAGATATTACTCGCAGAACATTTTTTGTCCTTAGAGGAGGCAGTTCTTCCTTGACTTGACTTGAAGAGAAACGAGCTTCTACTTGCATCTAGAGCTGGCTGCAAACGATTGCTAGCGGCGGACATTGAGCCACTCTGCGTATTGGGTAGTTTTGGAACAGGATACAAAGACGTTCCGATGGCAGCTCTTTGCGCAGCAATTTCATCGGCCGGCATGCTGACTTTGCGCAGCGCCGGCGTCGGAAGCTTTGCTAGAGGTCTACTATTGCTACGACCGAGTTGTCGCAAGACAACCCTCGGGACTTCACCACCGTGCCCCTCGGCAGGCAGAAAATGTCGAGCGTTGTCTTCAGAAATGCCACCCCGATGCGGCGCTATCATCATTTTTTTTAACCAGCGTCGCCACAAAGAGACGCGAACAATGCCGGTGGAAACTCCCGCGCATTCCAATCCAAATCCAGCCTCATTGCCGCTACGAAATGAGATCTGCTGCCTTCGCCCAGCAGCACCAAGGCATCGACTCGCTCCTTGACCGGCCCGCCGGCAAGCAATGCCGACAATACGATGCCTATTAATGGCCGCTATTGCCATTGCCATTGCCGTTGCCTTTTTTGCCGTGCCAGGCTTGTGGCTTGCATTCGGCCTTCGCCCCAGGCCCCAGCCACAGCAAATAAAGAACTTTTTGTGATTGATGTTGTCATACCAGTGTTATGTTAATATTCATTTATTTCATAAAATTTCATATAATATAAAAATTCATAATGATATATATGAAATAGATAATTAAAATTTATTAAATAGTATTATGATAACGCTATAAAAAGCAGACGGTAGGTTTGCGCCTGCGTCTTTGGCTCTGGCGTGTGTTGAGTTGGTCACGGTTTGCGGCGGTCAGACACGTGTGTCTTTCCAATAGAGTGGTTTCAACTACGAGAAACCTTGTATCATAAAATCAACTACCGTAATTTAAACAATATAATATTTAGAAATGTGGCTAAATATGAGATTT
>JALLPA010000810.1:0-12937 GCA_036939895.1 Thalassiosira exigua
ACGTTTTGCTTTGCCGTCTCGCGCTACGCTTGTGCCGCTAGAGGAGGTTCTCTAATCTTGCCTTTTGTGATGTTTTTGCTAGTGGCGGCCTCTTATTTTTATGAACTCCGCGTTGAATCGTCCGCAGCTTGTGTGACTTGGTGCACAACGAGGCACCGTTCTCTTCGGGCTCATTTTCTTCGTATCGAACGCCAGTTGGAGGGGGATGATTCTCGCACATATTGATTGAATTGGGATCTCTTTTGTCTTCATCATTGGCTCTTCCTTCATTAATTTTGGCATCTGGACTTTCATTACTTTCACCTGAATCCGATAAAGAGTCATCTCTGCTCGTTTCCCAGACGTCATTATTCTGCGTATTCCTTTGTGCCAAGAAGAGGTAGTGACAGAGCGAAGCAAATGAAAGAGTTTGCAGTGATGATCCGGCTATGTCAATTCCTCTTATCCCAAACGACTGATACAATGCCCCTGAGAGGTAGGCTCCGATGGCTAGGGTGAAAGTTCGAATAGAGGATGTTTCAGCCTAAGTTGGTTCATAAAAGTTGAACGACGACTGACTCTTACTCACCATAACCGAGGCCATAAAATATGTTGCAAAGGGACATGGTGTTGTACATTTTCTTCATGTCCCGCCCGAAGTCATTCTTCGCTAAGATTTGAACGTACGGACTCGAACCCGTGACAGCTGTGGCTGTGTTTCCAACTATAAGACAGATTATGCTTCCTTTTCCAAGAAAGAAAAGGCAGCAGTAACTGGCAATAGAGACGGGGAGAAGCATCAAACCCGAGGCTCAGGGCATTGCTATGGTAGCAAAGATACCTAAAATTGGTGTTAGAAGCATCACCGCTCGAACAATTCCAGTAACTCCAGCAACAGACAGCTCGCATTGCTCTATTAGAAATATCAAAAGATAGACATCAGGAAGAGCATATGAAATGGCTGAAAATATGGGAACAATAATCGCTATGTGAAAAAAAACATCATATCCGTGAAGTTTGACTAAACAGATGCCACTTCTCCCCTGCTTTCGTTGGCGCTTTCGCCCATGTTTTATCAGCTCAAAGGGATGCTCCCGATGATGAGCGTCCAGAGGCGAAGACACGATGACACAAGGTGTAAGAGGGATATGGCAAGATGGCACTTGGTGCGGACGTAAAGTCGATGTTGCTCAGGTGAGGATAAACCCGATGTTGCTATTGATGGGTGACCTGGCAGTGAAGACTAAAGTGCTCTATTACAAGAGAGGTAAGATGCGTGAGACGTATGTGCTCTAGAGAGAGCAAGCAAGAACACAGTCGACCGGGCCCGCCTACACATGAGGCTGGTAGGGGCGCATCGCATCATGATTGCATCATATGTGATTCTTAATATTAGATTGGACCAGATCTCTTCCGGAACTTTTCAGATAAAAAATCTGCTCTCCGTTTGGAAGCGAGCTGGTATCGATATTTCATGCAACTTCCGGAGGATGCAAGAGCGACATACATCGGATCTTTTTGAAAAATCATTTCGGTTTGAGGTGGCGGAGCTGGCGTAGCCAGCCATGCCGGATCGCTCGGAATTTCACATGTCGTGTATCTACATTCTGCCTGTTCGTACGATATCTATTGAACTTGCCCAAGATAGAGTGAGATAAGCAGGATACCTCGGAATCATTGCAGTACAATACGATAGCGGCATGAAAGGACCGCAGGATCACCGAGGGTGGTTGGTGGGGGAATGAGGCTGGCGGGACTGCCTTGAGTCACGAGACAAGGTCGACGTCAAAGGCTCGGAGATGCAACTAGAGCCATCACCATAGCGAGGACGTCGGACGTGGCACCATGGCCGTCATTCTTCTCTTTGCTCTTCGCTCAAACTTGGGTCAGCAATGCCGACCAAGCCTAAGCTGGAATAGCCTAAGGCCTGTTCACGTGAATGGACTTACTCCTCTGTAAAAGTTGGATCCAAGGTTGATTATTGTGGCAGAAAGATACATGGTATCGTACCTACTTATGTCGCATGCATCGCTTGGAAGTTCACACATTCGTACTTACGAATAATTTGCATAGATAGAGTAGCAATAGAGTGAACGCAAATCCCTCTACGTAAACAGTAAGGCCCACCCTGTCACAAGTATTTTTTCATCGTATTTTTTTGCTCGCTCAGTCATTATCGCTAAAAAATAGGGTGGAGGGCTCTCTAGTGACAGGCAATGGCACACTGTGGACAGAGTTTTGGTCGCTCTTGGTACGTACATACGAAGCTTGTAGCTACTGTAGGCCAGAGTGAGAGGAAAACGGAAGGGAGCGAAGCGACCTTAAACTCTGCCGGCACGTATGGTAAGCACAATCCAGATCCGGGGGCGTCGATCGGGAGACGCACGTTCGCTTTCCGCTCCCGAGGTTGCGGAAGGAGCTGCAACGGAACGGGGAGCCGAACTATCCTCGACCGGAGGGCTTCGCGTACGTCGTTCACACCCTGGAGCAGTGCATGGCAGAGAAGGGGGTACCGGGAAGGGATATGGGGGCAGGGGGGGCGATCGAGGGGCCGGGGTGCCTGGAGCTGGAGGAAAACACCGTCGAGGAGCAGTAGAGGGGGGCACCCCGACACGAGGGGGGGTGCGGCTTCACGGCCGCAGCGACAACGACGACGACGGGGACGTCAGTGACGGCGACCCCCGCCGCCGCTTGGACTACCGCGCCGAAGGCGGCGGCGGGGGGGAGGGGAGACCGCCAGGCGCGGGAGGGGAAGCCGGCTCGAAGGGCGTGGAGGACGATCCGGGGATGGAGCAATGCGTGGCGCTGCTGGAGCTTGTGCTGAGGGCGTTTCGGCACGGGTGTGAGCGGCGCGACGGAGCGGGCAAGGGCGGCGGGGGGGGCGGGGGGAGCGAAGCGCCGCCGTCGCGACGACGGAAGTCGGAAGCGAGGAGCCGACTCTCGCAAGGACAAGGAAGGCGATGGGAGCAACGACGACGATCGAACGACGAGGAAGACGAGGTCCCGCCCCAGCTCCTCCGCCTCGCGCGATTCTTCCACTACCGCTGGATCCTGGCGAAGCGGGCGCTGCTCCGCCCGGTGCCGTCCCTCGAATCCCAGGACGCCGAGGTGGGCGTCCGACATCGCGTCCGATTGGCCCGGGCGTGCTGGAGGCGAGGCCTGGTGGCCGCCGCCGAGTACGAGGTGCTGCGACGGTCCCTCGACGCCGCGTCGTCGTCGGGGGAGACGCGCCGGCGGGACGACGGCGAGGCGGGGGGCGAGGGACGAGGCGGAGGCGACGGCGACCTCACCGAGCGCGTTAGCCTGGCGCTGACGCGGCTGCCCGCGGAGGTCGTCCGGACGGGGGGACGGTCGTCGGCCGCGTGGAGGCACGCCCGGGGCCCGGGAGGTGATCCGCCAGTGCTGCCGCCAATGGGAGGACACGGAGGCAAAGGAGGGATCGGAGCGAAGGAGGAGGGCGGTCGATCGCCGGACCCGATGCCGCGCCAGACGCCGCCGGACCGCGCTGGACGTCCTCGCGCCGTTCGCCCGCCGTCGGGCGAGCGATCGCAAGGGCTCCGCCGCCTCGATCGAGGGTCGGCTGGCCTCGCTCCTCGCGGACCGTGCCGGGAGACCGATGGCGCGCCTGGGCCGCGCGGTCGCGGCACGGATCGACGACCTCCTCTCCCCCCCGACCCTCCCGTCGCCGAACGGCGTCCACCTCCTCTCGCTGGGGAAGCTGCTTGCGTTGTGTCCGTCGCGGGAGGACGCCTTTTTTTCGCTCGCAGACCATTACCTCCCCCGCCGAGTGCACGTCGGGCAATCCTGAGCAGTCCTTGGAAAAGAGGATGAGGATCACGGACGGCACTCGACCTTGTCTCGACTTGTGTCTTGGAAAACATTATGTTTGTGATTGATTATGCAGCTGAGCTATCT
The DNA here is from genome assembly GCA_036939895.1 of Thalassiosira exigua. Taxonomy (NCBI): domain Eukaryota; phylum Bacillariophyta; class Thalassiosirophyceae; order Thalassiosirales; family Thalassiosiraceae; genus Thalassiosira; species Thalassiosira exigua. The sequence continues at coordinate 3,895 of JALLPA010000810.1, forward strand.
TTGAACGACCAAACAAAGGCTGTCATTCTGCCAAGATTCGATAAGATCGTTGATGAGCAATCTCGATTGAAGATGGAGCGATTGATGAAGTGTGGTGCCAATTCTGATCAACAACAGCAGCCACGCATTGCAGTCAGAGATCCAGTCCTCATGCCACGGAATCATATGCTCTTTCAGACTGGTTCGCGTGTAAACACAAGTGCATCTCCTAGATCTGCATCAGTTTCGTCCGACGATGCCGTTGTCGCTTTGTTACGCTTTCGTTTCAATTGATGCTTCTGATGCTGCTGATTGTTCACCACCATTGTGACATTATCTGTCACCCGAATTGGAGAGGCGGCGGCCATGCTGTCCCGTTTGTTGAGTCAAGCTGCAGCAACTAACGCCGGCATAGCAACTGAAAAAGCCTGATTACCACCGGGATTGTAAATATCAACCACGGGCTCGGGCAAGACTGAACTGTTATCGTGTTGGTTGACCCCTCCACCGTTCCTATTCGTGCGGCTGACGTTCGAAACGGTCACCATCATTGTTGTCGAGTAGCCACCACCCAGATCAACTCCGTCAGTTGGTTGAGTCAAGAGGGCCAATTTTGATATAGCCGTCTCTGCTTTGGTCTTCGCTTGATTGGCGAGCTTGTCGTTGAGATGGTGAACTTTTGTTGGAGGGTCGGACGGCTTCCTGTGCTTCCTCTTATTCTCGATGGCCCTAGCAGCTGCAGAAATGGCAGCTGCTGTACCCCCGTTATCCAACACGCCGTTGATGACCTGATAGCAAGCAAAACAGAGTGAAAGGCCAATCCAAGACAAGCATCAGACGTAGAACGTAGACATACCCTCTCTACTCGCGCTTGTTGACGATCAGCCTTTCTTGATTCATTCTGCCTGGACCTGCGATCCACGTTACGCAAGACATTTTCCCAGGCTTCTTCGCTCCCTTCGAACTCAGATAGCTGGCGATGGGACTCGAGGTTCAGCTCGTTGCGGCTCTTGGCCCGCTTCTTCTTCTTCTTGGGCCTACCTTCACCATCCTCTTGGCCCCTCTCTTCCTGGCGGCGACGTTTTTTGCGTCCCTCTCCCTCTGCTTCTTTTCCGCGGCAGCTGCCTTTTGAGACGCAGCAATCTCTGCGCTCTCAGCAAAGACCTGCTCCATCTTATCCTGCTGCTGATTGTGGGACAACGCCCTCCACTCCCGAACAACGGTGGCCTTCCCCTCGCATGATCTGGCCTGAGCGATCAGGGAGTAGGGGCAATTGAACTGGCCCTTGCCCTTGTAGGGCGGGAACCACTTGTTCACGGATTCGTGGCTTTCGAAGTTGCACTGTCGTGCCTGCTCCTTCCGGCTCCTGCGCGAAAAGTTGTCGGCCGTTGTCGGCTTCTTCGCCACACTCTCTGGCTGCACGTCTTCGACCCGAGGAGCGGCGAGAACAAGAGCAGAGCTCTGCGCGTTGCCATCATCAGGTGAAGACGGATGCTGCGTCTGCGTAGGACGCACGGGGTTCTGCTGCACGTGTGTCTGCGGCTGTCGAGCCGACGTCGACGCCGACCGTCGCTGCGATGCTCGGGGCTTGCTCGAGGTGGACTTCCTCGCGGCCAGCGCACGGGACCGAGCATCGCGAGCGGCGGCTTCCAGGCGAGCTTTCTCGGTAGGCCTCTTCGAGCGTCCTGAACGACGTCCCACGTCCACCTGTGTTATTGATGCCTGGCTCGGACCAGCGACATCTTCGTTCGACGAGGGCTCCGCGCCGCCAACACCAAATGAGCTGATGAGCGTTCCAGTAGCGCTAGAAGGGGGATCCGACCGACGGACAAGGATTGCCGTCGGCATGATTGACGGCAAAGATACAGCATCAATGCAGGGATAATCAACGTAAATTTTGAAATTAGATTTTAAAATATTCTCGCGTCAGCTACGGCGCGCGTGGTTTTTGTTCGGTGCTAGCATGAATGTGGCATTCAAGAAGATCAATGAATTCATTTTCAAACCTTGGTGGTTGTGCTGTTGAAATGAATGTTTTAATTCCCATGTTCTCGCACACTTCTATGTCTCTGCATAGGGATTAATTTGTTGTACAAAATTAGTGATCAACACAGGATCAAACCAATATTTGCCATAGCATTGTCAGTCTTGTTAATCATCACCAAGAGTGGCGAATGATGCTGTGGTGTAGATGGATATTTAGAATACCTTAAGTTCATCAGGTTCTTGTAAGATTGGTGGATTTACCCTTCATCTGTGTGCACTTTTATGTCTGTAATATAAATCCCAAAAATACCAGCTTTGATGCTTATCCTCCGGTCACCGGTAAACTTTTCTATCCTCCAGTGTTTGGTTGCCGCTATCTGGGAATCACTTTTCGTCAGCCAAAAACAACCACCGGCTGCACAATATCAATCGCTGTTGTTCGCTTTTTGTTCGCTAGCCCCAAAATCTGAAGAGATCCAGCCCCGTACTGTTCGGATTATTTTCCTCTCGTGTTTTTTCCCTCAAAGCGCTCTCCGGGCACTGGTTCTCAATCACAAACTTCCAGCGCTCTTTCATTGGCACCACCCGGTGAAAGAAATCACATGCAAGTGAAAACAATTGAAAAACTTTCTACAAACAAATCAAAACAACGCTTTTTGTCCACACACACATACACTGAAACAATTATTTTTGCTTTTATGTGTGTCCTTGCAATTTATGGGTGTCCTCCCAAATTATTATAGAAAACTTCCCAGCGCTGTTATAAAAGCATGCATGCAAACAAGTCAAGTAGATGATGCACACCATCAAGAAGGTTGACATTAGGTTGCACCTCACATTTGCAGGTTACGGAAACAGTGAGGGGCGGAGGGGGTGAGTCGAGTCATGCTCCCAAATTGCTCCAATTTAATATTTTCATTTCATTCTACACTTTACTGAGAGGGGGAGGCAGGTTCGTGCATATCATTTACAGAGAAACCCGTTGCTATAGTTTCCTCCTTCATTGATTTTGTTATCAATGCTAATGGCTATTATCGTGGTACGTTGCATCTGTGCCTATGCAAAATATTGGAGACATTGTCATACATTTTTTGACAAAAATAGGCTCAACACAAATACAAACTGGAGCTCATTTTACCCGTTGAATGAGATATGCTATACTCAGCCTCAAATGTGCTCCAGCTCTATTGCCCATTTGGTACATTTTTGTCTAGGTTTGAAACCCAAAATTTTACCACATCTTGCTTGTCCCTCCACCCTCACAGCAACGGTGTAGTCATTTCAAAAGTTGGTATATGCATTACATATCAAACACAGTACTGCATGTGGCATTAGAGAAGCAAAATTCATATCACTTCCAAAATCCTATGTGTCGAGGGAAAATTTAAAAGAAAAGGCAAGGAGAGGCTGAAGTAGCACCTCTTCGTATAGTTGAATGCTGAAGGATTATTTTCCACCTTGGTTGTGTAAGCCCTTCCTTTGTGTTCTGAGAAACATCAAATAATCAGTCACTTGATAACGATCTGTCCAATGAGGAGTCTGCGATCCTTGATACTTCCTCATTCCTCTGTGTTCTTACATATTTGGCCGAGATGGAAGGACAAGAGATAAGAAGAGATTTTTGTTTAAAACTCCCCCACAACTGTTATGTACAACCCACCCACACCCTCATACACACCACCACAATAACCACCACAATACAATGCCCAAGCTTTACCCTTGGGATGAATATGGCTTCGTTTGGGGAGTTTCTGAGTCGAAATAAAAATAGTTGGAATCAACCTCTTACAGTGCTCACAAATTTGCAAATCCCAGGCCAAAATTGACAAAAACCTCCCAATCAAGAAAAAGGTTCTCAACCAGTCATGACAAAACCCCATAAATGACAGAACCAAACCCATTGAAAACCCTACAATAGAGCAAAGAAAAACAGAAAGCAAAGTGTTAAATATTGCCGATTGCATTAAGTTGAAACTTAGCGCGATCGGCAATGTTTAACAAAGTAACAAGTAGATAAGTCAAAGGTTTGATTCCCCCGCTGTGGATCTGTGGTTAAATATTGCTGATTGGGCTAAGATGCAACTTAGCGCAATTTGCAATATTTGACATAAAGTCAATTTCCCGTAACAGAACCCACCGATCTGGCATTGGCACTGCATACCAACTTACAGTACAACTGTATTTTCATTAGAATCTGGTGACAACCATAGCAGCAAGGATATCAGCTATATTACTAACTCCATTTGGTATTCCTCTTTGTATTCCTGTAACACACCCTTGTCTCCTCCTCCTCCTCCCAATGATTTGGCAACTCACCCTCATGGCAAGGTCGGTCAGCCTAAGCCTGAAGAGGGTTCGTAAGTCGAGTCAGTGCATTTCAGAGCAGAGAAGAAAATAAGGACAGATCATAAATGACCAGCAAAATGAAATTATGCGGGGCGTTTTTACAAATGAAAATTTAGTAACCAACGTTGGTTTCCAAAGAGACAGATAATTCCAGTTTCCTGTGCCCAGCAGTACCCACTCTCTCCGAGACATCAAGCTTCTAGCAGGCAGCAGGTAAGTGAGCAACCTCATATTCGGAGCGAGGTCGACCACGCTTAAACCCCCACCCCATTATTTTTCCTGCGCTAGGAATCCATCAGCATCATGTCCAATGAATTTTGGGCTTAATCTTCGTCTCGTGACATCCATAGATACAATCCCCCGCTATCGACCCCCTCAACCCCTTATTTCTTTACAATATTTGTGACAGGCGACCTCGATACATCTACAAGAGGCCGTTTGGAATAACTTTCTGGATGGTGACCGCTCGTTGTGGAAGGAGAACCGTTAATAATTTTCGCCTTCGAAAGGCGCGCCACCCAGTCGATGCGAGGCCCGTCCACCCGCGCATGGCAACCAAACGCCCTCGCGATACCTCCTCAATCGTCTCTCGCGTCATCAAGGCCTTTCATCGCGGGGCAGTTCTCCGTGATGACGCGATGCAAAGCTACGACGGATATGATCGTGAGGCAGAATATCATGGCGGCGGTGGTGAGGACGGCGAGCGCGCTATGGTCGTAGCGGCGGTGGCGACGATGCGGGAGGGAGGAGGATGGAGCGAGGAGTTCTTGGAATGGGGTCGTGAAAGCACGTGAAAGGAGGTTGTGATCAACATTCAACACGAGGGCACATGCACCATTATCACCACGCAGAAACACACACTCCCGGTTTTTTACGAGTTCCTACGTTTGTTATTACCACAGAGCAAGAACGAGAACACGATCGATTGAGTGGAGTTCCACGAAGTATCACCTGAGGGGTTAAATCAATTGCGCCAGTTTGGATCAAATGAGGGGAAAGTATTACTCGATTATTGCAACGAGTATTCTGACTTTCTCTGTATGTAGATACCTATTTTAGAACATCAATAACAAACTTGATTACGCAGTGCTCGGAAACGCAGAACAAAGAAAAGAAAGATAGTCTTTCTGGGACTAAGGTAGATAAGAAAATAAATTATGTAGGATGATGACAAATTCAACCAAGATGCAATGCAGGGGAATCAACGTCACGGAAACAAACGGGCGCGAAGCGTGATCGAACTGGGGAGCGAGTGAGGCGAGGTCGTCTTCTTGATCTGCTTGAAGGCGCTCGGAGCGAGGAGGACTGAGCTAGCTGTTCGTGGTGGAGGTCGCGGCTGGAGCCTGGAGCGAAGCCGGCGGGGAGGAGAGGCTTGGGGGGGGGCAGGGGGGGGGGGGGGGGGGGGGGGGGGGGGGGGACGGAGGAGCGACGGAGCAGATCGGGGGCCGCCACCCGGGATCATAAATTTGCCTCGACCATGCCGTCCCCTCTAACTTTGTTGTTAGCGGCGCTATTGGCGGTCGTGGCGTCGGGGTTGTTTGTTCTCCATTTCATCGGTGGCGCAAAGGTGTCCGCCCCCGTTGCGTCTATGTGTGTGGTCATGTATTGCATTTGCGACCCTGAAGCGCTGGCATCGGCGAGGGTAAAGGCCGCGCCATTCTGCATGAAATTGGGGGTTCTTCGTCTTCGATCGCCAGCGTCGATGAGGAGAAAATTTAGGGGATCGTCGGTTGCTGTCTTGGGCGGATGGACGGGCCCGTCCGCGAGGGATATTTGGTTGGACGGGAGGGCGACGAGGTGCATCCTGTCGCTGTCGCTTCTCTTGGCGGGGGTGAACTCTGCGCACATCATGTTCACGCGGTTTCGGTCTCGCACTGGCGACGCAAGGAGAAGTTCGAACGAATTGTGGGCATCTCACTCAGCCTGCGCAGAGTCTCTGTGTGACCTCGCCAAGTCGACCCCTCTCTCTTGCACCGTAGAGAAGAAAGGTATCGCCCATACGAATTACATCGACATCAACCGGATATTCCTATATAAGAACGCGCTTCCGTTACCTCCAACGTGCCGAAGATCTTTCAACGAGACGTTTGGAGTGGACTTGGGCACTACCTTTATGACGAATGAGCTACACAGAAAGAAGACATTGCTGAGGCTTCTCCCAAACTGCTCCGCATCGGTTGACTTCGATACACTCTTTGGCGGGAGAACAAAGCCTGGGCCAGATTCGATTAGACTGATGAAGAGGGTGCTTAAGGCGCTTATTGGGGATAATGAAACCGAAACTCGCCAGCCCCTTCTCATCACGGAAATTGAGAAGATGTCAGTGACGGACATAAAACAACAATTGATGAAGCATCATGATTATCCTGAAGAAGAGTTGAGCCAGCTTAAGTACAAGAAAGATTGGATTGCCGTGTTGGGTATTAAAGGAGCGTTGCTCTACGAGCAACGCAAACAACAGAAGCAAAACAGATTGAATGAGGCTTTCAAGGAGGCGAAGAACGAAGGAGCATCGCTTTCATTTCTTGAGCCAGTCCCTGACTACCAGAATATCAAGCCAGGGAAAGAATTGGACCATGTGCTTCAATACTCTTTTTGTCTTGAAAAGATGGATCCAAAGCTATATGAGCCTCTTTCAAACACATACAACTTGCTAATGGATTACAGATTCCTCATGGGCTTCCTCGATGCAGCAATGATCATATTGAAACAGCTCCTTATCAAATCAGAACAGATTTTTTTCTGTGGAGCGGTAACAATCATTCCTGCTTGGCTGGCGAAAACATTTTTACCATGGCCAAGCGAGAAAGACGAAATCGGATTTCTACCAATTTGGCGTGGCATGCACTTGGTCAATCTTGTCGTAGCAAAGTCGGTCCGGGTCCCTATGCTTCATTTCAGCATGGCCTTGGCGGCATTCTTTGCGCATGGCAGCACCAGCGGGTCTTTTTGGGAATGGCTGATTTTTGGGGGGCTGTCTCTTATGGGAGGTGTCCCCGCGCGCAGGGATTTGGGCCCCGCTACCGTCATTCTCAACCTTGTGTTTGTCGGACAAGGTTGGGGAAAATTTGTCAATGTATACTTCTTTATGCGACTCTATCAGAACATTAGGGCAGGGGCGGCAAACGAGGCCACTCCCCCCAACCGCCCACAAAAAGTAAAGCTAGACTAAGACTCGTGAAATCCGTTGATGTCTGCACCTTGCATGACAACTCACGATTGAAGCGACCGATGCAGCGTGGGCTTCGAAGCCATCGAAACAACGCATTCGTGATTGTTGACTTGAATATGCATGTTATCTCATTACTGCACATGCAGGGCTATGAACAGAGGTCATACCCCATCAATGTGCACAAGGCGCACACGCGCGTCTGAGTAAAAATGCTGGGCCGTAGGTTCAAGTGTGCCAAAATACAACTCAAAAGGCAGCGGTCAGTGCGTATCTGCGTGGATCCTCTTGTACTGTATCCCCCCACAATCAACCCGATGCCCCATATTCTCAATTATATGTAAAATGTACAACGGGCTGGGGTTTTGTTAAGCTTCGCCACATGCTTGACTTATGGTTGCCATACCTTGAACAACCTTGCCCCCTGATGTGATGCCGATGGTTGACCGCTTATTTGGGATGGCCGTCCAGAGGCTCGACAACTTTGGGGAGAACCTAGAGTCGACAGAGCTACTGGGCGACGGGCGGAGTCCTTATTATTGTTTGGGATCGTTTAGCAACTACTGCTTCAGGACATGATGCATCTGAAAGACAATTACAGCTATGGAGGCGTCAAATTTCTTTATCCGTATGGAAGAGGACCCCTATATCACACGGAATACTTGGTCCCGGAAGGAGCCACTGGCAATAATTCCAATCATTCATGCCCTGAACTTTTGATGTGTCACCAGCACGTCAATGGTGTTGAAGGTGGCTGCAGGCTAAGGCAGCATTCAAAGTCAAAATGAAGAAGGACTGTTATTGGAATCACAATCATTATTATTGTACCAACACAAATGAGGCCCTAACTCACCGCTTGTTTGACAGAGAACATGGGAGACTGCTGGCCATAGATGGACAAGAAGTGGTAAGTATTTTTCAGCTCAAACAAAATAAAAAAGGTGCTTACCTCACACGTTTACGTGATGGTTCGGGTCAGATGGTCGGCCAATAAGTTTTGGAGCCAATGGAGGAGGAGTCAGCCTGAGCTGGCTGCTTATGTGGAAAGGATTGAAAGACAAATAACTGGTGGGCACTTATTATCTTTGAAATAACAAAACAGAGCTCACCTCTCATCTCTTCTGCTGTGTCGCCACAATCCTTCAAGGCAGATAAGCTAAAAGCTTTGGACGACTGATGGATGGGTAAAATGTAGGAAGTGACGGTCTGTGATGGTATCTGTTGAAAAATAAACCGATCATATGGGATCGGAAAAGGGTTTACTGTGTCAAGTGAGGCGGACTCTTCTGGGGTGGATTATTAGTTGCACCGGACATGGTCATGGTTGCGGCACACTGCAGCGGCGGCAAGGATTGGTCCGCTTTCTCTGTCAGGACCAACTATTTACTCTGTTGTGGCTCGATGATTAGTGTGCCGATGGGGTGACGGCACATAGATTACAATTGGGACGCCATGTGCAACGATGCGATGATTTATCGATTAGAGATGAGCATAAGCAGTGATGCTGGCATAGAGGTTGTAGGGATAAATGAAGACAAGGGTGTCCTGGAAGAGCTGGGGAGC
>JALLPA010000811.1:0-12947 GCA_036939895.1 Thalassiosira exigua
AGCCTGTCCAGATTCTCCTATAATATAGAGATACTGCGCTGTCCAACGTACAGTATGACATGATGCACCATGTGCGATGCAACAGAGCAGCTTTATGATGAGTCGCAACTAAAAATTCACCAGGTTGTAATAGCAGTTGCCTCCATTGCGCGCTACCAGATGACATCCAACATCACCAGCTATGTTTTCACTGTGTTGACTTCCAGGCAACAATATGTTAATGTCATAAACGAGCTCATTTAGCACCATTGGAATAATGCTCTATAAGTAATTAGATGTGTAAAACTGATGCAGATGATATGCCATCCTAAGCCACAGCCAGAATGAGCCTAGCAGTTTGGAAATGGAAAAATCGATCCTTTAAATGTCCCTCCCAGTGGTTGAGAAGCCTTCTCCAGTGGCTGGTGGCAACGGTTTGTGCCATTCAGGAACGTTATCAAGTGATTCAGGCATTGCACCAGGTAATGCCAATCTTGGACATTGTGTTGCATGTATGACAGCTGAAAGTCTTTGTCCATGGACTATCGGTGAAGGCTTGTGCCATTCAGGGATATTTTGCACTGTGTCAGATTGGTGTGGCTTCAGAACTTTGGCAGCCTCGATTGGCTCTAAGGTACAACTCTCCCTCTTTTCAAATGCCTCGTGGAATGTCTTTTTTCGTTTTCTTTTCGCCAAAATGACTCCTTCTGTCCTTGTCTCCTTTGTGACTAAGTCAAAGTGCCGATCGCAAAGGTACCTCTTTTCAGCTTAGAATCGGTGGGTAAGGGGCATTGACACAGTTCATGGCACCTTTCAAAAGCTGGTGCATTATATTGAGCAGCTTTCTCACCTGAATCCGAACATTTTGTCTGGCAACCAGCAACCCTACAAAGCGATAGCGTCCGTTCATCACCATAAACGCGCAGTGGCCTTTTCAGCAGCTTCCCTCGGTCTGGGGCTGTTGCAGCTAACGGCCCACCACACCGACGGAATAATTTCATGCTCTCCCCTGTGCCTTCTTTTGCAGTTTTAGCAGCCGAAACTGCTTCTTCGTTAGGATTGCCTCTCGATTTTAGAAGCAATGTCATGTTGAAGTGCACAAAGCACAGATAATTCTCCGTGCTCCCGCGGTTAAGGTTGTTGCAACCAGCTATGCGGCAAAGCTTCAAAGGGCGGCCATCTCTGTAGGAGCAGCGCTTGCGAGTCGCCGATTCGCCAAGCTTTACACGTTCCGCTACGCTCGCCAACACCACGACCCCGCGTGCCAGGAAGAAGTCTCTCTCTTTCTTTGGATCTATCCTGATGGGTTCTGACCGTTCCAAGGAAGCATCGATCGAGCCAGATGGAGGAACTGGCCAGTGCCACGGCAGATGGCACTTCCTAATATCCGCCCTCCTCTTGTCTCGAAGGGACTGCATAACGCCGATTTCCCACTGTATCACCTGCTCCGCCGACTTAAATTGGCAATTAGATTTGAGCGTCTCCACATTTTCGTCTCCGTATTGCACGTCGAGCACGCCGAGCTCGTCCAAGAGTCTCTTTCGGACCGACCATGGGATTGTAACGGCTTTCGTCCATCCGGATTCCTCGGCGGGTAAACCGAGATCCATTCGTTTGTTTTCGTCCGCCCACTGAACCATGCGTAGATCCGAACAACGAATGTGATATTAGCGTGGAAGGTGCGTCCCTGCGAAGGCGGTTCCATGCGGCCACAACGCTCACCTGCAGAAGCCTCTCGAAGCTGGCATACTTGTCCGTCACCGCCGCGGTCCCGAACAGCATCTTGTAACCTGGAACGACGCGCGGGCAAAGCGTTCTCGTCGAAACTTGTAGCGACAAAAAGCTTCAAAGCGCCCGCTCAGATTTGCATGCACGTCACTCACCGGCCATTCGCTGGCACTGTTCCATCCAGTCCAGGTCAGCTTGAGCATACAGGAACCCGATCCTCGCGAGCATTTCGCGCTGGTAATCGAGGAAGTCCCGATCGCCCATCCTGGCACGGTAGATATCGTACATCCTCATATTCCTCCTCATCCCGTCAACCTGCCGACGGATGTCGTCAGTCGGGGCGCGCAGAGAAAGTATGCAAAATGCAAAACACGACCAAGAGCATCACGGACGCACCCAATGGTACAGCTCCTCCGACGAGTTCCCCGCCGTGACGTACGTGTGCCCCGTCTTCCTCTTGAATTTGCACAGCGCCTCGAACATCGCCCGCCACGCGCGATCCTCCGGGCGGACCTTGTCCGTCGGCGCGCCTCGGGAAGGTCAGTCCTTTTTCATTGAGCGCGTACGCCTGTTCCCGCGTCAGGTTCCACTTCATCCCGCACTCCGTCAGGAAGTCGACCTTGTCCTGCCGAATGCAATCGGAGCGGTCGCCTTTGACGTAGTCAAGCTCGCCCAAGAGCATCTTGGGACACTTGCGGTAGTAAACGAGTCGATCGTAGAGGTTAGCCTCTTTCAGCTTGGGATCCGCGATGTTGTCGGTCAGCTGGCCGTTCGTTCGGACGAAATCTTTCAGACTCTCTCGAAAGTCTTCCCACCGTTGATCCCGAACTGAGAGGAACGAGAAGCCGATCCGTTCGAGCATGGCCTTCTTCAATGGATCGAGCTTGCCCTCCCGCTCGTCCCGTCTCTGCTCGAAGGACCATTTTCCCAACGCTGGCGATGAGTTGCGCAGAGACGGTGGACAACGACGGGAATGCAAGAGTTAATCGCGAAACGAAGGGCATTCGACGAGGCTTCGGACCCGCCGGTACCGTCAAGGCGCGGCTATCCAACAGCTGCTAGCGCCGTTGCCTTGACTTAAGATACTCTAGCATGTCAACGAGGAAGTATCTCAGACTCAGAGCATCCGTGCTCCTTGGCATTTGGTCAGTACCCAGAGCATCCGTGTTCCTTCCTCTAGCCCTTCCCAAACTCGAAGAAAGACACATACATGGTGGAGCAAGCCCCCAAAACGGCAAACTGTTCAACACCAGCAGCGCCAGACCCACGGCCGGTGCCGACAACAGCCGCGCCTTTTCCTGCAGTGCCAAAAAACACACATCTCGACGAGCAACATGAGAAGGGAGCAGCGCCATCGACGCTCCCAGTGCGGGGACATGGATGGCATTTTGGCCGCCATCCCCGAAGGCGGTTGAGCAACCTGCTGAGGCCATAACAACACCAGCCTCATCCACAATCTCCTCCCCCCCCCCCTCTTTCCCCTCTCTAGCCATCCCTCGCCCTATTCCAAATCGAGCGCCTCTCGCACGCACCCTTCTCCTCGGCGTCGACCTTCGCCTTCCAATTCCTCCTCGGACGTCGAGCGCCGCGACCCTCCCTCCACGCCAGGAACCTCGCGTACATCGACCGCCACGACCCTTCTTCCCCGCCGCCGTCCTCCCCGATCGATCGCGCCGCCTCTCTCAACCGACGGCTCGACCGGTCCGCCTCCTCCGCCTTCCGGCGCGCCTCGGCTTCGGCCGCCGCGAGCTCCGTCCGCTTGCGTCGCGCGGTTCGTTCGGCGGCGTCGACCTCGGACCGGGAGCGGGAGAGGAGGGAGGAGAGGGCGGCGGAGAGGGCGGCGTCGAAGTCGCGGTCGGGCGGGTCGTCGTCGCCGTTGTCGTCGTCCGGCGGATCGGCGTCCCCCTTTTCTTCCTCCTCCTCCTTCTCGGCAAACTCCTCTGCCTCCTTTGCGGGGACGCGGACGTCGCCATGGGCGGAGGCAGACTCGGCTTCGGGGCTTTCCATCGCGTTATCGTCGTATTATGCCGGCTTATCCAATTCCTCGATACTCGCCGTTCGCCGTCCGTTGCAGATTAAGTTTTCGCCAATTATAAGTAAAAGCGATAGTATCATTATAGTTAATATATATGAATAACTTATAAATACCTACGGTTCTATCGCCAATGAAGATTATTGAGCTATATTCTCGCCAACGGGAAAACAAAAAGCCAACGTTCGAGCGATGGAGAGACCCCCGTCCGCGTCGGCGGCGGCGGCGGCGGCGGCGAAGAGATCCCGGAACCGGGCGCGCGACCTCGTCGTCCGGACCATGGCGCGCCGGGCCGACCGGGGGGGCGCGGACGGACGCCCCTCCTCGCCCGTCGGACCGCGGTCGCCGCGGTCGTCGTCGTCGCGTCGCGCCCTCCCGCGGATCGCCTCGCTCGGGGCGCTGGCCGTCCTGGTCGGCGTCGCCGTCGAGCTTCCGCTGCTGTCGTCGCTCGCGGGCGGCTCCTCCGGGCGATACCTCGAGGTCTCCCCGCCCCGCGACGCGTACGACCGAGCGGCCGCGCGGACGAAGCCGATCGCGAGGTCGGGGCCTTCGAAGCGCGGCGATGGACGGGGCGCCGGCGCGACCGGAGGCAGGGCGGAGCTCCTCCGTCCGGACTTCGAAGGCGACAGGGGCGACGTCACAGCCAGGGGGCGGGACGCGACCGACGCCGAGCGCCCCGGACCGACGACGTCGAAGTCGTCGTCGCCTCGTCCTCCGCCTCCCGAGCCCCTGGACGCCGTCGATTTCTGCGCCGAGAAGTGCCGGTACGTCTCCGAGGTGTGCTCGCACAACCTCCATCGAGACCGGCTCTCCCTCCCCGCTCCGCGGTGCCTCAACTACTCCCTCACGGTGCCCGACGACATCTACTGGAGGGACTTCGCGCGCGGCGGGCGGAGGATCAACGCCCCGCGAGATGAGAAGACGTCCGAGCTGGTGAAGTGGGGGGCGCGGCGAGCGCGGGAAAGGAGGCTGGAGGAGTCCGCGCCCGAGCTGGCGACGCCCTGCGAGGACCGACCGACGAATCACAGCGCGCCGATGATGTTCCCCGAGGAGTTCGAATTCTTCGCCAAATTGCTGATCAACGCCGAACCCCGAACCTACCTCGAGTGGGGGTGCGGGATGAGCACGTCGTTCTACCCCCTCCTGGCGTCCGGGACCGTCGTCGCCATCGACGGGTATCCCCCGTGGTGCGAGAAGGTGGGATCCGAGCCGCGGGTGAAGTGCATGCGCGAGGAGGAAGGGCGGTTGCGTTTTCACTGCGAGGAACTGAGGGGCGCGGTGGGCGATGTGGGGAAGCTCTCCCGGAGCGCGTCGGACGCGGACGTCGAGGCGGCGATGGCGGGATACGTCGGCTCCATCGACGGGGCCGCAGAAGAGGCGAACGTCGCGTACTTCGACGTCGCCCTCGTCGACGGTCGGTTTCGGGTGCAGTGCGCGCTCAAACTCCTGCCGTACCTGAAGTCGGAGTCCGTGCTGATCATGCACGACTTCTGGGTCCGGTATCGTAGCAACAAGGAAAAGAACTTGGGGTATGGGAAGGTGCTGGACTATTACTATGTGATAGGGTACGCAAGGAGCATCGTGGCGTTGAGGAAGAAGGAAGGCCTCTCAGAGGAGGTCGAGGCGAGCGCTTACAAAAGTTACATGAAGAAGGAACACCTCGATTGGGTCGATGTCAAATGATGCAACGCTGACGTTCGAACACCGGCGGCCCTGGGGTGGGGTCTCGAAGTGAGCCTGTGATTCACTGCAGTGCATGACTTCTTCCAACCATGAGGGCTCTTTGACTTGAGCTAGCCCTGTGCAATCGATTGGATGCTTAGCTCACATAAGACGACGGGGTTCTTGACGGGATCGATTAGTGGAGAAGAGCTGAGCCTCTTCGCTCGCCCGAAACAATTGAGAAAAAAACGACCCAGCTTCAGCTGAAGATGTGGTGGCAAGCTAAGCCGAAACAGACGCTGGCGACTTCATTGTGGCTCTGGCGTGTTAAACATTACGCTCAATGATCTGAATGCAACAAACTAGCTCCATTGCCAGCGTATGTCGACCAATGTCAAGCTTTGCTTTCCCACTGTGATAGTTCCCCCTGTACAATACATAGGCGTCGTTGACTGCAATCCCAGTATTCTTGTTCGCCCACACAAGAATAGCACGTCCGTTCCCACCTTCCACCCAAGAAGCATCAAATCCTTCAGAAATATCAGAGTCACACAGCCTCACTCTTCATTGGACCTTGATCCACATCCCCTCCTTTGTGCTTGGTGCATTCCTCGACTTCAACGCATTCCCGTTTCCAACCACTGTCGATGAAACATGCCTCGCAGTAAGGGCAATCGTGGTCGTCACTAGATACCAAATAGCCTGCTGCTTTACAGATCTGCAGCGGTGTGCATGAAAATAATACCAACAATGCAATATTGATTTCAGGGGTGCTTAGTGTGCGCTCTATAAGATAGTAGACTGGCACTTACCTCGCAATGCTTCTTGTCATACGTCTCTTTCCTTGTGCCATCTTTAATTGGGAGGAAGCACATCATCGTCTCGTCAAACAGTTCCGCATATGTCTTTCCCTTTCCCCTAAGTCGCTCTAGCACAAATCCCAACCTTCTCGCATGACCTTCCTTCATCCCTTTGACGAAAAATGACAAACAGGTAGAATAAGAAGCAGCAAACATTTACACCTGTGCAAAGTAATCACTCTTACCCAGCCTCAGGTTCTTTTCAATCATTCGCTTCCCGAATGCAATGAACCTGTCCTCTTGGTCGGCGTCTATCTTGTCCGCACTAATGAGAATGTTGTCTCTGGGCCCATCCCACTCAATTGGAATACCTGTGGACTCCCTCTCCATCCATCTTGTAAACTTATCATATTCCTGAAATTATTAATTGAAAGATATGAGCATTTGGGGTAGTAGTAATTGTAGTGGCACAATATCAATGCACGCACCCTTTTTATGGCTACCTCGCTTGACTTTTTATCCTTTTTCCTCTTGGCTTTGGTGCTTGACGAGTCTGACAGCTGCCTCTTTCTTAAAGTGCTGGTTCCTTGCTGTCCTCCATCGCCTGAGTCAAGTCCACCATCACTTTGATCGCACAAAGATGCGACCTGCTGGTTGTCAGTCCCCAATGACTCTTCCATTGACTTGCTACTCTCCTCTGCCGCAACAATTTCGTCCAACTTTGCGTCAGAAAGATCAAGAGTATCAGCTCCAGGGTCAAGTCCGTCTTTCCAATCCGGATGATACTGAAGTATTTGTTTGTATATAAACACGTGTGAGGAGCACGAAGAAAGAATAAAACATTACCCACCATACATGCCTTACCTTTGCATTCTCCGGAGATTGAAACGACCCGACGCTCTTGTTGTCATCCAATGCTTCGTCTTTGCTTCCGTCATCATGGTTGCCCTCGCCCTCCAAGTGCGAGTTTTCAAAAGGACCCCTATCACTCCTTGAAAGAGACGAGGATTCCTCGTGAGGGTCCTCTTCACTTTCGTCGGACTGGTGGCGTCCATTCGAAAAATCAGACTCGGACGACATTGTCGGCAATTCAACTCCGTCGGACACCAGAGCGTCTTGCCCAAAGCCATTGCGTAGCGCAGATTAGGATGGTGGTCAATTCAAAGCGTGCAAATTTAACTCATCATACTCGAAAACTGTCGCACAACCAGGGGGGGGCAGCCAAGCCGGGGGCAATCATCCACGTGAAATCTGTAGAAGCCGCCGCCTTTGCAGGTGAATAGGAGGCCGTAGGAGGCCGTAGGAGGTGTGAGAAGTTCACATGAAATGCTATCAAATTTTCACACAATCTCACACCGTGCCATCTTCAACTTATTTGCCGGGAACGTGGCAGATCATCTATTTCTTCACGAATTAGCTCTAGAGAGAGGGTACAATAAAAGTAGCGTCTCTGGAGTCGGTGCGAGTGAAGCCAGGAGTGAAGCTTGAGTGAAGCCATTTTTTTTCCTTTCGAACACTCATCTATCGATAGTTCAGCCTCAGCTGCATAGGTCGAGACCACCAGAAGAGGACCAAGAGATGAGCGATGAATCATATCGAAAGCGTCGGTTGCTGCCTCGGGATGTGCGATTCGCCTCGTTACATTATCTGTCTTTGGTGGGGAAACTCTCTCCCAAGTGACCACGGAGTCGCCCTTAAGGTACAAATACTCTTGATTTGTCAGTCATCGGTAGTAAGGAACCGCGAAACAGCCGCTTTCACTTTGCCCACTTCTACTTCTTAGAAAATGGGTCGGAGCTGCTTTGGAAGTGATATGGGTTTCCAGGGTGCGCCAACTCAACCGGCCTTTTCCAATATGGCGAAAGCTCTTTCAGTACGTCCGTAGACAGTCCTCGTCCTTCACCGTATTTGATCGCAACGCCCGCCCGAGAGCCAAGCTCGCCAGTGGCTGCGCATGGCCCCACAGACGGGCGCGGAGGTGACCTAGGGCTACGTGGGCAGCATGTAGGTCGGCGACGTCAAGCCCGGCGTCAAGCCCTACTTCGAGGCTCGCGGATTGTGAAAGCAATGAAAGCAAATACTTTATGTGTTGGTAACGAGGGGGCTCTTATCATGATGTTATGAACAACTTGGAGCTGGTTAGCAATGAAGTGAAATTTTCAGGTCACAGCTTTGCTTCTTCACCCGTCGCTTTATTTTCATTGCAGATTGATATTGATTTATTTCCTTCGCCTCTTAGGTTTACTCTCTTCAACCTCATCATGTTCAACGTTGCCATCTGCAGATGCAACCTCGCTATCCTTGCCATTTCCAATGCCCTCGAGAACCGCTTTGAGACGCTTCGACCGCACCTTGGCAAAGGTGATGTTATCCTGGAGAGGGGAGAAGGAAACGCCAGAGAACGTTACTGAGATGGCAGCGACGGGAGACAACGATTGATTGCAAAGATTTACCTCATATTTCATAAAGTAGGATTCGAGTCGCGTCTGTTTCGACCCACTCTCGAGTACTTTTAGCACCGGGTTGACCACGCGGTCTGTCTCCTCCTTTTCCCAGCCTAAGGTTTCCGCGCAATACCTCTGCAAGCCTTGCACATCAGGCTTTGCCCAGGAGAATTGGGCTTTACTTTTGTCCACTGCTGGTTTTAAATATGCATTGATGATTGCTTGAGAAGGGAAATCGGGTGGCACTATCCAACGTGTGCGTGCTGTCCGGTGTTTTTTGTGGAATATGAACTCACTTCGTCAAGGCGAGCGACATTGCATGGTGGAGGGAGGGGTGAGGGTACATTACTCGCTTACATAACAATATTAACACAACAATGGAACGGACGTACTCCTCCGCAGAGTCAGGATCCCCGAATCCATCTAGCCAGTCACGGAATCTTTTTAGTCCGTCTTTGATGCCCTGCGGAGAATCACTAACTGTGAACGTGCTCAGAATCTCAAATGCATTGACGATTCCGACTCCTTCGAGATCGTATGATGACAGGTTATGGTTAGAGAGAGTTGAAAATTTATCTCACTGCTTATCACAATCATACCTTTAACACCGTCTGTATAGTCGCCACCAAGTAGCATGGCAAGTGCCACGAGCTGGTGCTTTTTGAGGGCAAGCTCACGCTCAAGGTCCCTAGCAAAATAGGCCTCCACATACTTCTGCTCGTTGAAGAAATTTTTATAAACCTAAATCAGTGGTGCATTCCAAGTTAAAGTGAGATGAAGTGTAAAGTTATTGGGCTGGAAGAAGAAATTCTACACACCTTTTTGGCACCGAATACGAAAACTGAACATTTGAGTTAGTGAGAGAACTTCTTGGATAGCAAGTAGATAAGAAGTTTTTGATGCAGGAGACTTTGACACTTACCATCTGAGTCCTCAGTAACAACACCATTTACTAAACCTAGATTTTCCAAGGCTGCACACTACAAAAGGGGATATGGAGCTCGAGAGAAAAGATTTATGGTACAGAATTGGTAGTTACACCCACTCATCTTACCTGTGCCTCTGCCTCGGAGGGCGACTCCACCCAAGGAATCCCACAGAGTTGCAGCAGAGCCAGGATGTCTTCTTTCATTTCCTCCGTTATTGTGCTCATGTCCCGTTCCATTGCTCTCTCTTCTTCCATAATGGCATTGTGCGCGTCATCCAAACCTTCGAGGGATGTGTCAAATAAGTCCATGTCTCTTTGCCTCCGTTGCTCTGGGGATTGATTGGGAGTTTCGTCATCATTGTTTATCGCGTTTTCTTGTCGACTAGACTCTTCAATGTCAACCTTTTTGGTATCAGCTTCATCAATGACAGATTCATTTACAGTCAAATCAACATGATCATTCTTGGATTTGTGTTTAGGGCTGTGGGACTCAGCCTTCGTCTCTTCTACATGAGCTGAAATCGCCCGTTGAAATGCTCTCCCTGCCCAGCTTGTCAGCCTTGATGCCGTCCCCTGGGCATGTTGCAACGCAGCAGTGGTTTCGGTATTTGGTTGATAGGTGGCAAATTCATTTTCGCCCGAGCACTCATCTAGTTCGACACCTCCTCCTTCGCTGGATTTTTGGCCACACTCTGTTATGTCCTTTCCCCTCTGTACACTGACGTCATCATCCGATGCTATCTCAATTACATCATTTTTGTCCTGCGGTTCACTCCGGCCATCGCCAGCTCCAACAGAGGAATGATCATTCTCAATATCCATCTTTCCACAGTGAATATCAGTTTGAGGTTCGATTGTTGATGCGACAGCTTTTGCAGTGTCGACTTCGCCTTCGTCATGACTAGAACTCTGAACCTGCATTACGCTCTTGGAATCACCAGAATTGCCATCTTCCCAATCAATGCCATCATCTTCCTCATTGTCATCCTCTTCATGAGTCTCAGACAACTCGTTCACTTGAGTAGATGCAATCGCAACCTTGGTAGGTTCGCCAAGCCCAAGGAACGTATCATGCAGCCCAGTCTCATCCTCATCATCACTCGCACTATCTGACGCATATAATGCTTTGCTATCATTTGGCTTCATGTCATGGTCCCTTGCCTCTAGATCATTCAAGTTGTTGACCTCCAGTGAACTCTCGTCTATGTTTACCTCTTGCGCACCCCATTCTTCCCACTCCTTGCCTGCAGCCGAAAATTCCAGCAACGCAGATCGAGGGAAAGCATCCGGGTCTTTGGATTGCTTAGAAGGAACGGGTTTAGAATCAGTTTTGCAATCGATCACAGATGAGTTGTTGCTCGATGGTTTCGCATTCTGCGTTTCGAAATCTTCGTTGCTGTCATCATTGTCCAGTATAACGACCTCATCCTTTTTGGTGCTCCGGTCCCGGGATAAGATGGAATCAGCATCTTCAGGCTTGGGAGCTGGCGATGGCGGGAGGAACCCCCCACCACCATTCTCATCGTCGGTATCATCCTCTCCAAACAGCACCCTCATGGAGGGACGGTTCTCGGCTGCTCCATTGGCAGAGTCGAAGATGTCATCATCGTCATCAGCGTCATTGTGGGATTGACCATTGTTGCGTCTCCTCAGCCTTTGCAGCTCGGGCGTTTCCCTTTGCCTATTATCTACGATAAAACCGGAAGCGCTATCGCCTGGATCTTCACCGTCGACGCCCCCCTCCGCATCGTTCGAGCGTCGCTCCACCAATTTGCCGATGTCGTTCACCCGCTTGTTCAATTTGCTTCCCTTAAGGAAGTTGCGCAGCTGCGTGCTGGAATAGTCCTCGGGGTCGGCCGCGGCTCGGATGCAATCCTTCCGAGATTGTATACGCTGCGCAGCCTTCTGTCGGTCGATCCACTGGGACCGTGCCTCGCTGGGCAGGGAGGCGATGGTGGCGTTGTTGGCCCGACCGTAGTGTTCGTGCTCGAATGGGTTTTCGCTCGAATTGTTGTGGCCCGATCCGCCCGTGTAGTACTTCTGCTGTTGGCGAATGGAGTCATCGATGGAGGACTGAACTGCAATGGACATCTCCCAATCGTTTTCTGATGGGCATTCTTCTTCTCCCATCTCGCCGGCATTGTTCTCCTCGCTTTCCTTTTGTTTCGCTTCTCGCCCTTTGCTGCCATTGCTGTCGATTGAAATCACCTCATCATTGCATTTCTCCTGCATATTCTCGACTGCACCTGGTGCTTTCTTCTCGTTTGGTTCTGATGATGCTTGAGACTTTGATTGTTCCTCTCCTAACTGTTCCTCTTCTGAATCCTCAGGAAGGGTGAAACCAGGTGCCAATGCCCCGCCATTGGATGACCGGCTGGATACCTTGGTCCCTTTCTTTTTCCCTCCATCGCTGTCGCCACCCTTCTTCTGTTTGGCCTCTTTCTCTCTCCACTCCTTGAGTTGCTTCACCAGGATCTTCTTTGCAGTGCGCCTCAGAGCACCCCCTCCGTCGGCACCGCCCTCGTCGTCTCGCCAAAGTCTCTCCCGTTGATGCTTCCGTCGCTGGATCTCCCTCCGCTTCACCTCGGGCATCGCCCCTGTGTTGTAGAACCCCGGTCAACACCTGGTGCATAAGTGACATCAAGAAAAGCTTGTGCAACATGCCAGCAGTGGAGTTCCACAAACTATCCCATAGGACAATGAGCCGATTCTTCGTTCAAATGAGGAAAGAACACTCCAATTATTATGGGCATGCATTCTGGATTGGACAGAGCAGGGAGCCCTGAACGTCTCAGCCCGGGATAGTTCGTGCAACTCCACTGCCACTGCAATGCCCCCACGAAGAGTCAACGACGGCGACGAACCTACCGTCGAACACCACCACCGGCTTGATCTGGTGGTACAGCAGCCGCATCAGCCGCAGGAGGAAGATCCGCACGTGCGGCTTGTTCGGCAACAGCCGTCCGGTCTCGGGATCGCGGCACGCCTTGGACACCTGCGTGAGCCAGATGGAGGCGTCGATCGCGAGGGTCTGGTGGGAGAGGGTCTCGATGGAGACGCGGTGGCCCACCGGGAGGAGGAGCCGCCAGAGGTTCTTGACGCCCATGGTTGGCTCAGTTGCGGCCGTGGCCTTGGCTATCGTACTACGCGGCGCTGCCGCGCGCGGTGGGAGGTCGTGGGAGGTGGGAGGTGGGAGGTGGGAGGTGGGAGGTGGGAGCTTGTATTTTTATTCAAGGGTGGGAGGTGGGAGGTCGTTGCGCGTGGGGCGTGGGGTAGGTAGGTAGGTACCATACCGTACATCATAATGCAATGCAGGAAATTTTTCTGACGCGCCCGAAGGTAGCCGTGCAGCACATCGTTGGAAAGCCCTTGTG
>JALLPA010000812.1:0-12937 GCA_036939895.1 Thalassiosira exigua
CCCCCGAAGCTCCGGCTGCGCAACCCCAGGGCGTCGTCATACATCATACCCCCCCCATCCCCTCCTCCTCGGTCGACGCTGCTCTCCCGACCCACCAGGCGGTCGAGGCCAGGAGGCGGACGGTCCGCGCCGCCGCCGTCCATCCCCCCTCCTGCTGCGCCCAGGAAAATAATAAGCACTCCCGTTAGCCGTCGGATCAAAAATGATCGCTTCAAAGCTTATTGACATCATCCAGAACCAGAAGCTTCTTCAGATCAGACACATTGTCTGATATGTTCTGCTTTTGCGTGGCGTCGTCATCGAACAGAGCATCAATATCATTGGCAGTCATCCATCCGACATTTTCATACGCGTGCTTCTTCTTCCTATTCGTTTCTTTGAGGTCGTCCAGGTTCTTTTCGATCTCCTCGATCTTGCCCATCTTGGCGTTGAGAGCCTCGAGGTTGGCCGCCGCGGCCTTGTGAACCTTGAGAAGATTGGAGTACTGTATCCGCTCTAGGGCCTGTCGCTCTAGGGCCTGCTTAAACTCTTCGCGGCTAATCACACCGTCGCTGTTGACGTCGATCTCGTCAAATATCTTCATGGGATCCCTCTCGGATATGGTGAGCGGCTGATGCATGTCGAGCCATCGTCCTGTGGAGCTGATGGCTCGACGTGAAATAGGCGAAGTCATCTCCTTCCGGACGTGACGGGCCGCGAGCGAAGCAGACGGCTTGGTAGCAGCACGGATTGAGAGAACCATATTGATGGACGGACGTTCCATCTTCGATCTGCAGGTATTGTAACGGGTGGCGGCAATGAATAGAAATGGATCTGGGGACGGATCACGGGACCTGGATGGAAAAAAATGAATCACGGTGAAATCCGCCCGGGTAGGTAGGTATAACCGGAGCGTAAAAGAGGGCGATAACTCGATGGGAGCTAATTAGGCCCAAATTGAACAAATGTGAACGAAAACACACCGAAATATGAGACTGAGAGACGCACGTGAACTCTATTTTTAGCATTTTTGCGTTTGCAGCGGGCGGGGGTCGCGGGCTGGCCCCCGTCGTCGACAGTCGATAGGAACCGTATCTTCATGACATAAAGAGATCTTTGCTTGGTCTCATCCGGTCTCATCTTTGTCTTTGAGGCTTGGAGTCATAAAATACCCAATCAGACCCAAGCCCAAGTCGACCATGGCGGAGCACCACCCCCTCCGAACGCCCGACCTCGACCCCCAATCGGCCTCCCACGCCCAACTAAACGCCGAAGCCGAGCGACGGGCCCGGGAGTGCCGATCGGCGGACATGCCGGATCTGTCCCACCTCCGGAGGCGGGATTACGACGTCGTCTACGAGCCGAGCGACGACACCTACCTCCTGATCGACGCGATCGGGTTCGACTTGGACGCCGCGGCGGCGGCGGCGGTGGCGGATGGGGGAGCGGACGAAGGGCCGAAAGAGGGTCCGGAAGGCGGACGCGGAGGGGAGGGCGACGGGACGACGACCTCCGACGGCGAGGGGAGTCCCGACGACGGAGTCGGCGGCGTCGGGCGACGCCCCTCCCCCGCCGTCGAGACGACGCTCGAGATCGGATGCGGCACCGGCGTCCCCACGGCCTACCTCGCCGCGCGTCTGCGGGCCGGTCGCGACCCGACCGAAGGCGACGCCGAGGGGAAGATCGCGCACCACGCGACCGACGTCAACCCCGACGCCCTCCGGATCGCGACGTCCGTCGTCCGCCGCGCCGGGATCCCCCCCGACGAATTCGCCCCGGCGCGATGCGACCTCGCCTCGGACCTCTTGCCTCGATTGGAAGAGAAGGTGGACGTCTTGATCTTCAATCCTCCGTACGTCCCGACTCCCGACGACGAGGTGGGATCGGACGGGATCGAGGCGAGCTGGGCGGGGGGCAAGGACGGACGGGTCGTGTTGGATCGGGCGCTGCCCCAGATCGCGCGGTTGCTGAAGCGTCCGGAGGGGGTGGGCTACGTGGTCGTGGTGGACGACAATCGGCCGGAGGAGGTGTGTCGGATCCTGGAGGAGGAACACGGGGTGCGGGCCGTGCCGTGGCTGAGGAGGAGGGCAAGGAACGAGTTCTTGACCGTGCTGAAGTTGACGCCCATACTATGGCCCAAAGGGTAGCGTGGGGCGCGGTAACGTCAGGGGCAGATATGTAGATGTACCGACGCAGGTGTATTTGGGACTGGGCGGGGGGGGGCGAGGCGGGTTGGGCACGCTGCCGTAGGGGAGCGAGAGTTCGGTCACGGCTCCCACGTCGTCCACCACGTGTGCGGCGCCAGGTCTTTGCCGCGCTGTGGTTGCGATTATCGGGCCGGAACTCCGCCTGATTCGTCGAGAAACGCCCCAGCGGGCGTTCGGTCGGTGAAGTGCTGAGAATGGCCGTGGGGCTCCGCGCGGAAGTGCTGGCGGCAGCGCCCTCGAGGAGGGCGTGAGAGGGAGGGCGGGCGTCGGCGACTGGGGGCGGCAGCCTCTCTGCGTCGACGACGGGCGCGCTGCCCCCTCCGCCGCCAACTCCAATGACGACCCCGATCCAGACGTTTTAGTCTCTAAAGCAATGCTCTGCTAGTTGGATCACGCAACGAATTATTCGACACAATACAAACATTGTGCGCTGGTTCCTCTTGTAGACCCAATGACACCAATTCCAGACATAACAGCAGGATTCCGATACGATTGCGGGATGGTATCCGCTGTAATCAATCATTCCTTGTAGGTAACTGTGGGATAGACAAGGCCAGGCCTTCACAGTCAAGCATGTTGACATGGCATAGCTTCTCAGACCAGGCTCTGGAGGCCCAAGCGGGATGATCGATATGTGTTTGTGTACAGTCTCTTGCGCAAAAGAATCAAATTGGTACTCTTAGGTAGATATGCATTGGGGTAATAAATGAATACAATGACAATGAATCGTATGAACCAGAAGACATACGAAAAAGTAAGCAGAATGGACCTTCAAAGAACCGCAAGGGGCTTTCGTACTTTCTCATTTGCCTCCACGAAGAAAAAGAAGAGCTGAGGAAGCCGATTGTGAAACCAAATGGAAATAGCATATTCGGCTTAAACTCGCGCCCCCTGAGAATTGTTTGCGCCCCCCAAACAAGAAAATGCGCGGGACTTTTCGGGCTTTCGCCTTAAGAGCGCGCTGGGCCGGCATGATGGGAACGTCTACCCGGCAATCATAGAGGCGGCCCGGAAGGATCCCTTGAACACGCAGTCAGGCGAAAGAGGCGTCGGCCAAGGGTATAACGAGAGCCCGAAGAGACTTATCGTTGGCGGGGTGGGAGAGTACAAGGGAAGGAGTCGCGGACGGGCTGGAGTTTCTGGGACTATGTCCAGGCTTTGATCATTGGATTGAGGGCTTGTTTGAGTTTGGTGCGAACACTCAGTTGGATAACTCCTTTCCTCTGGTAACATTTGATCATCTGAATTAGTGTAGACCTAGATGTAGAGATGTCGCATTGGAGTTATCTCATAGTCTACATTTTATACCCCTGAAAGCTATTACATGTTGTGTTGGAAAAACTCGTCCAGCAGCCATCATCACTCTCGAAGGCTGCGGACACTGGGATCGTCCTCTTAGCATTCAGACGTTATATCATAACGAGGCCCGCCTACGCACTAGAGATGTGACGGACGGCTTACGAGGCTGTCAAAGTAGATATTTGACCTGGATGCCCATATCTCTCTCTAAAGAAAGTCCCAGTATTTTGTGACTTCTTAGTAGAGGGTGTTCGGCATTTACCTTGAGTTTGTTTCATCCAATAATCCCCCCCCTCCCCATGAAAGTTGTGCGTTTGAATTGCGCGATCGCGGAGTTATCCCTGAACTCAACTTCTTTTCTTGCATGGAGACTAGTCTCAACGCGAATCTGTCAGTTGGGTCGCACAAAATATTTGACAACCTCGTGTTAGAAAATGGACTATCATTGAAGTTGTTAGCCCGAACCTAGTTAGGTCAGATTAATTGATAGAGTGCATAAACCCAATTACTCTGCCGCAGGGAGTCCAACAGATTACTGTGGAGGCCTTTCCTGGCCAAATTGATTGAAACGCACGAACCACGTTAGGTCAGATTAATTTGATAGCGCATAAACCCAATTACGATGCCGCAGGGAGTCCAACAGAGGACGCATGACATCGCTGCCTCTTCGCATGGTGGAGAATGATCCAACGATGATCATTTTCTCTTTCGCACGCGAGAAGGCCACGTTGAGCCGGCGGAAGTCCTGGAGGAGCCTTCCCGCCTTGCCCTCCTGGTTACTCCTCACGAGGGATACGATTATGGCCGATTTGTCCCGGCCCTGGAATCTATCGATGGTGCACATCTCTAGCCCCAAGCTTCTGAATTCTCCGAGTGAGGGGTTGTCGTTAAGCAGACGTAGCTGGGATCGGAATGGAGTGATGACGCCAATGGACGACTTCTCGAGGCCGCAAGCTGATAGCGAGGCAACTATTTTTTCCACTATGGATGCTTCTGGGTGATTTGTGGGTCCACCGGCACCCTTTTTCGTGCCGTCAGATTCCAACCACCCTTTGCCATCCGTGTCAACAAACACAACCTATGGTTCCAAATGAGTCGATGATCACATCAGACAGGATCATGTTGTAAAAAGCAGGTCATCGCGAGGTCAGGCTCACCGGGTGGTTGGGGTCGATGGCTCGTGCGATCCAGGGTCTGTCAATGGGATCAATTATGTGGAGATTTTTCGAGATATCGATGTTAAGCTTTTGATATCTGACGTTGTCATTACCACACTTCAGGAGCCCCTTGTAAGCTATGCAACAAAGGCGCAATGAAAACGAGCGATATAACGGACTGGTAGACTTTGGGCCAACAAGTTATTTGGGTCGCTCACCTATTAAATTTGACAAATGGCAAATCTCCTCATTCATACGATATTGTAGTGTTAACTTGGCGACAGAACTTGGAAACGCCTCTGCTAAGTGCATGAGCATGGAAATGCCATAGCCTGAATTATCGAGGGGACAAGAGATGTTAAAGACGTCTTTTCCTCGGATAACAGCAGATACCAGCAAAGATCACTCACCAGCTTCCTCTGCCACTTCTGAAACCACCAGAGGCGGTAGCTGCATATGATCCCCAACGAGCACGAACTTGTCAGCAGCCATGATCGCCCCCAGAATGGCCGGCTGGCTGATCTGGCCCGCTTCATCCACAATGACGACATCAAAGTGTTGCCCTGCCAGGAGGGGGCTGCGCGGGGCTGACAATGCGCTCACTCCAACAACCTTTGCGTCCGTCACAACCTTGTGAAGGAAATCAACGCTAGGCTTTTCAATAGAAACGCGCTCCTTGGATTCCCTCTGTTCAGCCTCGCAAGCAACTTTCTGCGCCAGGAGCGAATGGACCTCAGGGTGACAAGCCGTCTCCCGGCCTATCCGAATGATGGGGTTCTGCGCAGCTTTCGCTTGTGTTGGGGAAGACGGGACCACACCACTGTCGATAAGCTTGCGGAGCAAGTTGTCCACCGCCGAGTGGGTGTAACTTGTTAGGAGGACCCTCTTTCCCTGCATGACAAGCAGACGCGTGATGAAGGCAATTGTGGCCGACTTGCCTGTCCCAGGCAGACTGCAGAAGAGGGGCGTTGATTTAGTATGAATTGCAATACAATACACTCTGGAGGCAAAGATCATCGCAGCTTGTCATCCATGAACAGCTCACAAACTTAATGAGACTCACCCTTGAACAAGCGCAAAATCCTCCGCTGAGACAGCCTTGAGGAGAGCCCCTTTCTGGTCGGGGTTGAGCCTGGCATAGTCCTGCCTCAGACTTGCCACGTCACATCCGGGAACGCTCGCGTCCAAGGCGAACGAACTACAGTCGAACAAAGAAGTGGGCGGCAGGTTGCGGAAGCGCGGCGGTGGATCAAGCGCAACAATAGACCCGTTTAATCGCCGCCGGCGGGCGGAGTACTCCGTGTCGGCCGTGAGCTCCCTGGTCTTCGCTTGGGAGCCTAACGACTCGGCGGAGAAGCTTGGTATGTCTAACGTGAAGAAATTGACAAGGTTCTGCCGTAACAACCCGCACGATCCAAAGTATTCTTCCTTGTCAAGTCGAAACTTGACCACCCCGTTGTTCCTAACGCGGTCAATGAGGCGCGCGAGCGTGCTGATGTCTTTCCTCGGAACAGCGACGACAATGTCAAGTTCACCGATGGCCACGACGCATCCTCGCAATATGTGCATCCCGCGGCGTCGGACGACGTTCCCGCGTTGAGTCTCCGGCGCCATCGGCGTCGCGTCTTCGCTGACCATCACGCGGCACCCTGTCTCGAAATTTAGGCTCGACAGCGGCGTCCCGAGGGGGGAGTCTTTCGAGCGAAGGAAGTGAACGCGGACGTCATCCTCCTCGTCGCGGCCAGTTCCGTCGGAGGCCCTCCAGGACGGCTTCGACCGGTCCAGAACCAACGACGAGGCGCACTTTCCGTCTCGCGCCTCTCGCTCGCCCGAGTCATACAACCAGGAGCGTGCGACATCTTCTTTGACGCTCGCGTGATGCTCCAAGTCGATCAGGCGGTCCCACTTCCGAAGGTAGTCCAGGTCGTGACGTGTTAGGTGTCCAGCAAAGTGGCGCAGGAGCTTCCCGTGCTGTTCAGCGGAAGAGCCATCTACAGCGGCATAGGTCATGCACCTGCGGCGCGGGTGCGAGGAATAGAACCATGAGAGAACGCGGGCGTCCGAGGCAAACCGACCGCGGTTGGAATCGCCCGCGACGGCGGCACGGGGGCAACGAGCAGCAGGGGCCCGCGCCAGGCTTCGTCGTCGAGCCCCGGCGGGTCCGACACATCTTGAAGCACGTCCTCGAGACCACGCTCAGCAACAACGAGGAGAAAACTCACTCGCGGTTCTTGTAGCACCACTCGCACGAGCGGACGTCACTGCTCAGGCTCGGGAGGGCGCTGGGTGGTGGATCCTCCACCACCACCTTGCCGCATGTGCTGCCGTTTCTGTTGCTTCCCTCCTCCTCGTATTGGATTACCCTTACTCCGCGGGGGCGCGCTGCCCTCCGAACGTTGCACGCCACCTCGTTTCGCTGCCCGATCAGGGCCCTGACGTCACTCGACGAGGGCTTGACGTGCCTCGCCACGTGGTTCTCGTGATTGAGGTAAAGCAGCATTCCACCGCGCCCGGCGCCAATAGCATCGGTATGGTCAGTTTGACCGAGGGCATGGCCCCCATCGGCGTCGAGGTCGCGAGAAGAGCCGTGCCTCGCGCGGAGCATGACCGTGTACAGGCTCAACTGAGCGAGATGGCTATGGTTCAGGCTCTGCTTGTGACCCGTCTTCAGCTCCACAGCCATCAGAGCGTTCCGTGCTGCTCGTCCATCACCCGCATTGTCAGGGGGCCTCGTCCACGCACAAACGGTCGCGTCAACGTTCCCCTTGAGCCCTAGCTCTGGGACATGCGCCCACTCCTCCGTGGAGCGCACATCCTCAATCGAAAGGAGGGTGCTGGAGGGAGGCAGCGTGCCCTCCAACAATGCCGTGGGCTCGCTCCTGCTGCCGTGATGGAGACCCCTGGTCCCCGTCGCGTCCCACGACGTGTACTTGCTCAGGAAGGCCCGAACCTGTGGCATCGTCCGCATGACCTCACCATAAACCTCTTTTCCTCGAGCAACCCCGCATCCCACCAAACCCTCGGCATTGTCCCTGAGGATATTCCTAGTGAACCGCGCCGCACTCCTCCCACTTGCGTCCCTTTCTCGCAAGCACCGCTCTGGAGGATTGCGAGGATGGATATGAGAAATGACGCCAATATCAAGCATGAAAGTGCAACCATGTGCTTCTTACCGAACAGGGCGTGGCGAAGCGTGCCCACCACCGCGCTCCGGGCGCTCAGGCCCGTGGACCCGAGGCGGGACTGCAGCGTCGCGAGGCGGGGGCACCGCACCGCCTCGCTCACAAGCGTCGGCGTGATCGGCTCGTCGGGGTGGACCACCAGGGCTAGGTCGTCGTCGAGGTCGCTCCCCGGTGGCGGGGCGCTGTGCAGCGTGACCGGGAGCGCACGTGGGCCGGTGGCGCACAGGCCCGCGAGGCTGCACAAATGGACGACGTCGCCGGGGTGGGTTTCCACATAGTACCAGTCCCCGCGGAGGTGCAGGTGGCCGTCGATCGCAGCGAGGCTCTTCGTGCGACCGTTGTCGTCGCCGTCGATCGCCTTCCTCAGCCGCTCGACTTCGTCCCTTCCATTCGACACGTCCTCGGCGTGGGACGGCGTCCACATCGTCACTCCTACAGTCTTGGTGAATGTGCAAAGATCCTCATGAACGCTTCGGACGACGTAGCGTGTGAAGGAGAGGAACCGCGGCTCTCCTCCCTGCTGCGACGCACGACAGCCCTCGAGGCGAGGGTTTCGAACCGGTGCATCGAGAGGCGGCGGAATCGGGACCGCGTTAGGGCCCTTCCCGGAGTCAGCCCTGCATTGCTGTTGTGTCATCGCGGCGGCCACGCTGAGGTCGATCGCGGCGAGGTCGACGTCACCAAAGTCGTCGTCGTCATTGAACCCCTCATCAAAATCGGGAGCGTTGCCGCAATCGCCCATGTCTGGATTTCCGATCGCCAGTCGAGAAGCGGGCCTGCTGGAGCCGAGGGACTGCGTCGCGGCCACGCTGAGGTCGATCGCGGCGAGGTCGTCGTCGTCCACGTCGAACTCGAAACTGTCCTGCCCGTCGGCTTCGCCCTTCCTCGCGTTGGTCGAGGCCGTGCCAACGGGCAACGATGCGGAGCGATGAGGCAGGGCCGAGGAGGTCGAAGCCGGGAGCGACGAACGTTGGCAGCCCAGGTCGATCTCAGCGAGGTCGTCGTCGTCTACGTCGAACTCGTAGCAGTCCCGCCCTTCGTCAGCCTCGCCCTTCCCCGCATCGGTCGACGCCGCGCCGACGGGCAGCGACGCGGAACGATGGGGCGGGGCCACGGACGTCGTAGCCGGGAGCGACGCGGAGCGCCGCAGGGGGGCTCCCACTGCGGAGGAATCCACAGACGAGCGCGCCGGCCTCGTTTGGGTCATGGACACCGAGAGGTCGATCGCCGCGAGGTCTGCGGCGTCCCAGTCGTCGTCGTCGTCGCCGAAGTCGTAGCCGTCGTCGCCCGGTCCCGAGGCCGCGGCAGACAAGCTAACGGTTGCCTGGCCTCTCGCATTGCCATTGCAAGCACCTTTGCCACTGCCTGTGCCAGGGCCAGTGGTTCCAGTTACAGCCCCAGTTCCAGTGCCAGGGCCATCGCTTCTACCGAAGCTGCTGCGAATGCAAGTGCCATCAGTGATATTGCCCCTACCATGGTCACGAACCCTGCCATCGTTGCCAATCCTGCCATCGACACTGTGTTCCCGAACGACGTCATCGCTAGCCCTTGTCCCATCCCCATTGTTGCGTCCTTTGCCACGCGTGCCCTTGTCGTCGTTGCCATTGCCATCGCGATGAATGCCGCCGCGCAAAGCGCCATCGCCCCGGCCGCAGCTTTCTTCGGCGACCGGCAGTTGCCCGCTGGGGGTGGGTCCAATCCCCGCGCCTGCACCTGCATCCGCCCCGGCCTTCGCGGCGGCCGCGGCCCGGTCCAGCCCCAGCTCGATCTCCCGGAACAAGTCGAGATTTTCCGTGTCGTTGTCCTCTTCCTCGCTCTTTTCTTTCTCTCGGTCCTGGCCCTTGTCCTCGCCGTGGCCCTTGCCTTCATCGGAGTCCCCCCCCTCGTTGCCCGCGTTCTCCTTCTCGGCGTCGCGCCGGCTTCCCCGAACGCGTCGGTGGCGCAGCGACGGCAAGGGCGCGCGATTCCTCCGCCCCCCCCGCGGCGGGTGGGTGTGGCTCCGCTGCAGGCTCGGTCCTCCCCGCCGCCCCGCGCCGCCGGCGTCGTACGACAGCTTCCGCCGGCCGATGGGCGAGCTCGACGGGCGCCGGGGGAGGTCTCCGTTCAGGCACGAGTTCAAGTCGTGCACGGCCTCGGCCTGCGAATGAAACGACGGCTGCGAGCGACTCGCTTCGGGGCCCTGGTCGTGGGTTTTGGGCAGGCCGAGCAGGTCGAAGACCCGGTCGACCTCGTCGTCCCGACGGTTGGCCGCATTGTGGTTGCTGCCGTCCTCGTCGATGGTGGGCAGCGCCGAGGCTGCCCGATGGAGTTTTCCCGCATCCGTCCTGGTTCCGCTGCCTCCGGAAGCTTTGCCCCTCCTCCGACGCTTGAGCTTGCTGATGGTCGCCGGCGCCTCTCCCGAATTCATCAGGCGATCGCGCTTGCTGCCCGCCGCGGCGGCCCCACCGACGCCTCCGGGCGGCGGAGGCGTGAGATTCGTCTCCCTCCTCCCGGGCGCCTTGGCCTCGTTTTTGCCGCGGGCCCTCGTCGACCTGCCGCCGCCGCTGCCCGCTGCGCCGCCCTCCCCCGCGCGGCGGCCGTCGTCGCCGCCGTTTCCGTCGCCCTCCTCATCGTCGTCCTCGTCGTCGTCCTCGTCGTCGTCGCTCTCCGACTCCGCCGCTCCGAAGCTCGACTCCTCGATCTGCTGGGTCATGGCCACGGGGAGCCTCCGCCGCCGCCGTCCTCGCCTTCCTCCTCCCTCGCCTTCCCCTCCCTCGCCGTCGTCGCCGTCGTCCCCGTCGCCGCCGTCCCGGAGGAGGTGGCGCAGGTCGACCAGCCGGGACGACCCGTCCTCCCACACGATGCGCTCGGATTGATCGGATCCGACCGAGGTGGCCGAGGCGTCGTCGTCGTCGTCGTCGTCGTCGCGAGCGGCGGCCGAGGGATGCGGGGGAGCGGCCGGCCCCGAAGCGGCGGCCAGCGGGGGAGGCGTCATCGTCCGTCGATCGCGAGGCTCGCCGGCTTCATCTTCATTTCATCGTCGTCCGTCGTCCGTCGTTGGCCGTCAATATCCCGTCATTGGAAGAGATTGGAAGTATGTCGGGCATTTACGGGGGCAAATACCTCGAAGCGCAATCCGCTGACGGCAACGCCTTTTTTCCAACGAGCGCGCGCCATATTTCCAGCGGGCGAATAAAACATTCAGGGGATGTTCCCCCAGGGTTCCCCTTTTCTACAAACATTGAGGGAGGTGATCTTTGGAATCATTCGCTTATCGAGCCAGCAAGGACTCCATCCGACGGACAGATCCGACGAGCGGAGGAGCGAGTTTCCGATGCAGCACGCGGCCACGCGGTCGTCTAGTTTGATCTACAATATCCCTCGCCTTCCCCTTCTCCTGGTTCGCCGTCAGATTCCTTTCAGAGGCCCGAGTTGCAGTTTGGCTTGATCTGGCCGAAGGCAGCATTATTAGCACCACATACAACGATGTCATTGTTGAAGCCCTCGATCCTGAGATTCAAGTTTGACAACTTTGCCAAACTCCTATCTGTACCCGGGAATATCGTTTTCTCGGAAAAGTTGCCTGATGGCCATGGCAATTATTGGAGGCTTAGGCTAAAGCCAGGTGGGGATGAGACTGATGGCCCTGCGGCTGCGGAAGAGGGGGATCCATGGGTAGCCATTTTTTTGGAACATAGTAGGGGGAACGCTAGTGTAACTCTCCGCTGTACTTTCATACTGAGGGATTCACTTGGAGGGGTTTGGAAAGAATGGAAATGTAAACCGTTTTGCACTGATGTCCATCGGAATAGAGGGACAAGCCAGTTCATCAAGCGTTCGGCCATACTCAACAAAGAGCATAAGATTCTTTCAGGTAATGCACTCCATATCGATGTCATGCTGCAGATCAAATTTGAGACCGATCGAGAACCAACACCATCAAATTCGGTTGCGAAAAAGATGCTGCAACTTTTGGAAAGCGAACGAGATGCGGATGTATCATTCCGAGTTGAAACCGTGGAATTTGCTGCTCATAAATTGATTCTCAGGATGAACTCACAAATCCTCTTTGACTTGAGTGACCAACTTAATGATGGATCTCCCATCGCCATCGATGGTATCACTCCTGCGGTGTTCCGTGCTATTCTGCGGTATATTTACGGGGAAGAAGTCCCAGCCCCAACGCAACATCATAGGGATATCTTGGATGCTGCCAACAGATTTGGTGTAGTTGGTCTCAAACTGGCAATGGAAACAGCTTTAGTTGATTCAATGGCTGTCACTTTTGGCAATGCTGTCGATTGGCTGATCTTTTCTGATTCCAAGGCATGCCCTCTACTCAAGGAATGCGCACTTTCAGTTTGCACAGCTCGGGCAGTGGATATTTTTGATCATGATTGCTTCCAGAAGTTGAAGGAATCGCCGCGGCTTATGGAAGAGTTCATGAGAGAAGTGGCCAAAGCCTCAAACAACAACGATCGATTCGACGATGGGAGCAGCACGTCGGTCAATTCTTTGAGGAAGCAACTTCGTGAGAAGGGCCTAGACATAGATGGATCCAAGGAAATGCTTATTTCTCGTCTACAGGGATCGAACAAAAGGCGAAGGACTGAGTGATGGAACTTCTCTGTGATAGGTACAAAAGAAGTTTGCATGTGTCTGGAAAAGTTGGAGAGAGTGCCTGACAGATGTCACAACTTGCTGCTGCCGAAATGTTGTATTAACTATGAAGTAATGATGATAGCAGAAATACCCTCAGACATTGGACTTCCCGGCCTGGTTGTGTTAATAAAAATAGACTGTTAAAACCCTGGGTATTACAACGTAGTTCGTGTTTACACATGCTCTGATAAACTCATCATGGGCTTTGCTCTCCATCCTTTAATTCGTAGGTCAAAAAATGATTTGAGAATTGTGAATGTCGAGGGAGACAAATGCAGTTTCACCAGATATCTAGTCAGATCCATTCCAAGTTTTTACGCAAAACTTTGTTGCGGTTAAATCACATTCTGTCCTTTGGTCTGGTGTAGTCCAGCGAAGCGTGGAAAATTGAATGGGCGCACTGGTCGTCCGTTCTCGGTGTTGGAGGGGACCCGAAAACAGGGTAAGATCCAGAGCGCAACCGAGAGCGCGA
>JALLPA010000813.1:0-12935 GCA_036939895.1 Thalassiosira exigua
GGGAATCGGGGGGGGGGGGGGGGCAAGAATGAAATATCGCGGCAATGACAATGACAATGACGATGCCCCCCGCGCGGGACTCGATCCGCGCCGCCTCGACCGACGCCATGGCTCCCCCGCGCATCCGCCACGCCATCGAAAACACCCCCCAAATTTTCCAGACACTCACAGTAATCGAGGTTCCCCACGTAAAGCTTCACGTCCCCCTCGCCGCCTCCTCCCCCTCCGACGTCCCCTCCCCCTCCTCCGGGACCGTCGTCGGGCTTGACGTCGGGGGGAGGGGCTCCGTTATCGCCGCCGGGGGGAGGGGCGCCGTGGTCTTCGGGGGGAGGACCGCCTCCGTCGCCTCCCCCGCCGCGGTCGGGGGAGCGGGAGCGAGAGCGGGAGCGGGAGCGGCGGTCGTCCGACATGGTTCGGTGGTTGGGGAGGTTGGTATTATTTCCTTCGGCGGATATGGTAGGCACGACGTCTTCGTGATTCGTGGCTGTAGAGGGTGGAGGGCGGAGCCTTTTGAAAGATCGGCAGAGTGAAAAGATCGGGTTCGTCGCCGGGGTGTCAATTTATATACATAATCGAAATTGAACGATAACTCACCCTTGACATTGAACACATTGAAAAAATCTAGAAATACTATTTTGAATGTCATATGATTTGCACTAGTTGGTGTCAAATACAAATACTAGTTGTTGACCCTTAGGGACCACGCCGTCCTTGGCTTTTCAGCGACAGATTGGCGACTCGTGTCGGAATGGAGCAGTAATCCGATACGTGATTGATACCAATAAATATCGTCAAAGTATCGCCGTATGCGTGCGGATGAAAAAATTGCTGGTTGCTACCTGCCGCCGTGGCAGCTATGGGTAATAACAATTTCTTCTATCTACTAACTAAGTAGATAGTTGCAATGGCAGATATTATTGTATCGTCCTCGTATCGAATTCCAAAAGCTAGTGCATAGGTACGAATGCTATTCGACTTGGTTTCGACGGTTTCGGCTTTCAATTCGATTCAACCCAGGCTGAGATTTTTCGCTTTCCTGAGCCATGGGGTTGCCAGGGAATTGAGGTTGTGGATATAATTACTGCATCCCAAGTGGCCAAAAGGCTACAGTAAATTCATCATCTAGTTGAGGAGACTGGTTTGGGTTCTGGATGGGAACAAAGGATACAAATGGAAAATATTTCTAGGAGTAGGAATTGGTACAATTTAACTCCCTTCAAACCATCAACGAAAAAATGACACCACGAGCGCTTACACAGTTGTCGCTCCTTGATACTTTCACTGATTTTCACCTTCGCGCGCACGCATCGCGGGAGTTTCGACCGTAGCTAGAGGTAGGTAGGTACCTAGGTAACGATCATCGTACCCACCTACCAACCAACCATGGCGGCCCCGGGCTCCCATCGCTTCGGCAGCTGCCGTGGTGGCGGTGAAGACGCCATCAAGCCGCCGAGCAGGGAATCCATTCTAAGGTAGGTCCGTAATAAATTCCCCGGAGCGATTGGCGTGGCGTTATGTTCCGCCCGAACACCCCTGAAACGAAAATAGAACTCGGAGAATCCAGATTTTTTGCTGCCAGTGGAATACCATGGCAGCTGTCGCACTTGTCGAGCGAATCTGCCCATGCCGAGCAACGCATAGCATCTAAACTAAGTC
Organism: Thalassiosira exigua; assembly: GCA_036939895.1. Taxonomy (NCBI): domain Eukaryota; phylum Bacillariophyta; class Thalassiosirophyceae; order Thalassiosirales; family Thalassiosiraceae; genus Thalassiosira; species Thalassiosira exigua. Next base: position 1,657 of record JALLPA010000813.1, read on the forward strand.
TTTAAATAATAGGTAGCTCGGCAGCTTCGTCTATTAAGTTTATCGCTACAGTTATCTAATTACTTACACAGCAATGCTCCGACGGCATTAAAAAGAGCTGCTTTTTGACACGGCCATTTTCTGGGCCGTTAAAGTGCTCCATGCAAATCTCTCTACCTGACCTTAAAGCCAAGAAAAAGGGCTCTCTGAAGAGCCCTTGATTGATGGCATCTACTGACATTCGGCGGTGAAAAAGGACGCCGCCGCCGCGACAGGGGTGTGGTGTTTTGGTTGTGGCTCGTCATGGTTGATTCTGTTTGGGGTTAGGCATCCTGTGTGTGGGTGCTATGACAGGTGGGTAGCGGGCGGTTCGCTACCTACCTAGATACGAAAAAAATTGTCATCAATTTTAATCACAAAACAAGAGACAAGTACACCGACTTTTACCCTCTCGTCTAGCACCTTTGGACGCCACCGTCGCCCCCTTCCGGCGCAAACGTCACAATCTCCATCAATCGGTGCATTTACTTCAAAAAGAACGCAAAGAAAGGAGTTTATCTTCGCGCCGGAATCTACGGGGAAAGTGGGCTAGTCGAGCGGAGGCGGTCGGTGGTCAATGGTGGAACACAAAAGCTAGCAAACCACCGCGTAGATACAAAAAAACTATTTCCAAACAAATTATATTTGTATCGGTTACGTAGAAATCGTTCCGTGTAGGACCCAAACCAGTCTAAAATGGACTTTCCATCCCAATCATTCTCGTCCAATATCCACTTGGATTTCTTCACACATGCACACAGCATGCACCTTTGTCACTTCCAACATACAATCGACTATCTGCCAGAGCTTTATCAATCTTTGATCAAAATTAAGCACTCTTAAAAGCTCTCCGTATATTATACCAAGTATCTGTAATTGGTCCACCGTTGTCACACGTCATCTTTTTAGTGCAAACATCCTCAAGATTCTTTGCGACCTTGTTCGTCACTGTGACCTTCCCAATACTGACAACCTGCACATCACAATTTTTAATCCCATGGACGGAATTGACCAACACCGTAGGCCGTTGAAATGAACTCAATGCCAAATTTGAGGCATATCCGACCCGTACTATCTTCAATGGTACTGATTTGTTCTTTCCGTCCTTAGGAATTTTCATCACACTTCGTTTTCCCTGCTTTTCAGACATCGTCTCGTCTGTCTCCTATGAACCCCATTTTAGGAACATTTTAGGACAATATTTGTTATTCAAATGCTCTTGCTGATTGTTGCAATACCACCTCTTTTGCGCAGGCTTCAAATCCCTTTGATATATCTCGCACAATTGGAACAGCAGAAGCTGACCTTTCCGCATTTCAGGCACGTCATCTCGAGAAATTGGTTCTTCTTATTGTCCGCACATTCATTGAACATCTTGATTCCAACAGAATGCGTCATCTGCATGCAACCATCCCCCTCTCTCTTCTTCTTCTCCTGGTTGTCATTTTTCTTCTTTTATTAGGACCCAACCCCCTTCACCTGTGACCGAGTTTGACCTCAAATTCCTCTTCGACATTATTATACTTCGCGATGACAAAGATCTCTCCATAATATGCCAAAGTAATCATCTCGCAACGTCCCCACAATCGAATCAATTCATCTTTGCTCTCGTCTCAGCACCATAGAACGACGGCAAAGTATTAAACAAAACTATCGACGCAAACACAGCGCCAAACCAAACCCGCCCAACGATACAGCGCTTCGATCAAACATCAGGCGTTTGTCTGTCCATAGTCGGTAAATTCTGCGAATGGAAACGGAGCATCTCAACGCACAAAAATCAAGAATCACGACCGGCTTCAACTTCAAGCCGAGCTGGCCCACCGCCCAGGCTATCGTTGAAGGCGGATGCTCTCTCAGTTTGGCCCAAGCCATCGCCATCCTCATTAAACCCATGCCCTCAAGCTAAACAATCCAATAGTCTAAAAGCACATGCTAACGCTAACACCGCGATGGCCCCTCTCCAGCACGAGGAACCTATCCAACCCAGCAAAGCAGATAGTTCCCCTCCCGCCAAGCCAACAGTTGAGGATGATACAAGCCCACCATCAATAACCTCTACTGCATCTTCTAATCCTTCCTCATCGTCGGAATTCCTTTTCAGCCATCAACCAAAAATGTCTCAGTCGCAGCGCCCTCCATCATCCCGGCCAACCCTAGAGCTCCGTTGCCGTCCAACAATAGGGACGGAGTCAATGCAACGGAAAATCCTGATGAAACCGCCAATGATGCAAGTCTCCATCTCCAAGGACCCGATGACCTCACCAATTTTTCTGACCGAACCCAACACCGTCAGACGGCATCTCGCCCACGCAGCAACGTACCTGAAGGCGTTACTATTCGTCCCAACCAAGACAGTCAAAATTCAGCCACAACTTCGGCATCAGCTGAGACAGCAACCTCCCTGTCCGACATTAGTAAACCCTTTACAGACACCAATCACGGTACCTTTTGGTGTATGTAAATCAGACGGGGTAAGCTACCTTTAAATTGATTTATAGACACAAAGCCGAAACCCTTTACAGACACCGGAAATTTCCAATACGATTGATGAGCGTCTGGAAAAACAGACACTGAGCGTCTGGAAAAACAGACAGAACAAAAAAATGCCACCAACTAATTCTGAAGTCGATGTCAACGGCTTTCTATTTTTGAATTTATTCGTTTAGATAATACGAAATACAAGTTGCCATTGTACCTAATTGGATTTATTGTTAAAATCTAGACAATATGCATCAATCAGCTCCGACTTCTCCTGCCTCCTTCTTGTGCTTGTGCACTGCTGCCCGCCCAGCCAAGATCGACTAGTTTGCTGTACAATATTCTACCCCGAACTTGCCGAGGACTCGTGCCAAGTTCGTCCCGACGGTGTCGCGGTCGGCGGCAAGGCCCCGCACGGACCCTAGCCCTCGGGATAGAACGAGACCGTTCGCAACGGTCCAGTTGTCTGCAGCAACGCCATGAGCACGCCTGCTGCCCCAACAGCAACTCCTCTGCCCCCTAGTAAGAGGTCATGTGCTGCCCGACCAATGCAACAGCGCCCGCGGAGGATCTGTGCCTGATCTGTCCCGAGGGTACGACGCTAAATGAGGACGGAACGCTAGCGGAGGACGCGTCGACCGATGAGATGACTGCTTGGGAAAAATAAAACATAAAGAAAAAAACTCACTCCATGTGTGCTCAGGAGCTGTCCCCGGCTTTCCTTTCTCGGGAGGAGCGGACATGAGCATCCCCTTTTCCATGCCTGACAAAAGCCCTCTGCAACACAATAACATCGCGCGTCGGCGTCGAACTGCAGGCAACAACCTCCGCCGTCCCCACCGTTTCCCCAAAGCCCATGCCTTCCAGTCGAGATCCCTCCTCCGCTCCTCTTTGCCCTCTCTCCCTTCCAACCCAAAAAAGCTGATGTGGTCTTGAAAGCCTTTTTATTTAGATCGAAGATTATTTCAAGAACGGTCACATAAAGCAACAAATACTCACCTACTTTATTGTCAGCACCCGTTCTTGCCGCCATCATCTGTCATCCTGGAGCGTCTTTAACCTGCCTTGTCCTCCTACAGGTGACAGCAAAGTGCAGCAGGTATATCATAACCGTGAGTGCAGTGATAGAAAAAATAGCAAAAGGGAAATGTAGAAGAAAAATGTGTTACCTTTGGTCGTCACCGTCCTCCGTTGTCCGTGCAACGCAGAGCAATGGAACCGTCAGCGGAGGTAGAGGTAGAGGAGGACGCAAGAATAAGTGGCTGAGGGTGATAAAGAGGCAAGGCCACGATGACGGTGAAAAAACACAGGAAAAAGGATTTACCAGCATCGTTCGTGGCTCTGGCACGGCGGCCGCCCGACTGCCTTCACCTATTTTGGTGTCGGCACAACGAACGGCAGGGCTGGGACGACAAAAAGGAGACGGCGCCCCCGGACAGGCCTTCATATTAAGGAGAGGGCCGGTGGCCTGGCTGGCTATGGCCAAAACAAAAAGCGAGGCCGTTGGTCGTCAACAAAGGGTGAAAAATGGTGCAGGTTCAGGTGGGGTCCGGGCGGCGGAGGCATGGTGGGCCACGTGAGAGCTTCCGCGTGCCGTCGCGTTCATCGCCTTGCGTGAGGATGGTGGGGGGACCGATCCCTTCTTTGGTGTCCAGTAATATAGTAATTCCTGCCAAGACAGCGCAGTAGAATCAGGATCTTTGCAACGGCTTAAGAACGGTAAATTATTTGGGGGCGATTCTCGATAAACTCTAAATAATATTTTATTTTGCCAAAAATACTAAGAAGATTATCAATTAGACCCTGATATTTATTCCTCTTTCTATCTTTTCTTCCCCCCTCCTATCGGATTGTCAGACGTAAAAAAATAACTTGTTTTGTCTTATCGGGTAGCAAATATTACAAAATTAGGACTGAAATTAATTGAATTACATCTGAAAACAATATTAGTGAATTTTATCAGACAATAAGATCGAAAATTGTTGATTTTTGAGTATGAGATCATACGCCAAATGGTAGATAAATCGGCATGTAGTGTTTGTAACATAGACTAAAAATATAATAATTCTACGTAATGGTGTCTGAAAAGAGTTTACTGATGGGCTAACCTCTCATAGTTGACCCAAGTTCCCAATGCGACGGCAACCGAATCGCTGTCTCCATCTCACAACAATCACCACTAGAAGTAGGTGCACCCAATGACAGCAGCAAAGAGGCACCGCCACCACCCTTAGCAAATGATCATCCCGATCCCCAGAACCCAACTGGCCATGGATCAGAGACCAGGAACAACAACCCCTCATCCCTTAACCTTGGGGAGGATTTTGACGATGCAGATGTCGGGACCGCGCACTCATCGAGAAGCGACCACCAACAAACCACGGCGACCTCTGTCTCAAATATCTCCGACGGCACCGACAACATCAATGCAACCGTTGAAATTGGCGGCGTAGGTATACGCAATTACACAACAATACCACCACACAATCCTACGGGCAACAATAAGATGCAAGAAGCAAATACTAATTTTACATGCTACTGGTAATACTAATTTCATTCGCTTTAAACTATAATTATTGTTATTAGCTTGCTATCACTGGTCATCTTCCCCTGCTCGCTTCCTGTCCGCCACTTCTTATTGCACGCTTGTACCAGCACCCCCCGTTATCGGCCGGATTCGCTTGCTCTCCCGCGCTCGCTCTTCCCCTTCCCTCCCCGTCCCCAACAGGTCGTACGGAACTCGCTCATATTCCTAAATCCCCGACCGACATGTGTCTGATACTTGCTCGCCCACATTGACCTGATTTTCTGTTGTGAGCGTAAAGCAATGGGTCGTGTGAGCAATTGGCGGCGGTGGGGGAAGAGATGCACAAAAAAATTACCAAAGGCATCAGTCGCTTGGTCGCCCCTCCCCAGTCCCCGACCGTCTGCCGTCCAGCGCTCAGCCTGCTTTCCTGTCTTAAGGGGAGGAGACAGGTTGTGAGAGCAATTGTCAACGGGGGATGAGGGAGGAGAACAGAAAAAAAACTCACCACACTTTTCCTTCGCCTGCTCGTTCTCTCCCCCCTGTCTCCAGGCAGTTGTGCAACGCTGGCTCGTCCCCCCGTCGCTGCCCAACAATCGTCCAACGCTTGGGCCTGCTTTGCAGTCGCAAGGGGGGGAGGACAGGTCATGAGAAGCAACAATCAACGACGAGGGGGGAGGGGGGGCACAAAAAACTTACCATGCTTTGCTGTCGCTAGATCGTCCCTTTCCCCCTTCCTCGGCCAGTCACACTACACTTGTAGTCCCCCTTCCCCGTCCCTTGGCTCTCGCTTTTGTCCATCCGTTGCTGCCATGAGAGGAGAGGAAATAACAAGTGATGAGGGTAATTATTGACGCCGGGGGGGGGGGGCACAACAAAGTTACTTATCAATCTCCTCGTCCTCTGTCGGTCGTGCGACGCTTCCTCGCATGGGGGGGGGGACACATAAAAATCACAGTTATCCTCTGTCGCTTGCTCCGCGATGCCGCCAACATTGACGTCGCCATCGTCGAGAACTTGGTCGAGGCCGTCGTCCTCATGTAGTTATGGCGTCAAAATAAATGATGAGGAGCACACATTACACCCCCTTTACGAGTGCAAGGAGGCTCTGATCTGAGCATGATCTGAGGCGATCAATCGAGGGCGCGCGCATACATTGCATGGCATGAGCTGCGCGCTGCCGGTCGTTGCTCATTGCTTGTGGTTTTTATTGAAAATGACCAAAAGATGAGACGGAGAGAATTTCAATTGCATGAAACTATTCTAGCAATGGGAAATCCTGCAGTGTGACCTGAAATTAAAAAGGAACTGTATAAAGTTCTCCATACTTCGACCTCAACGAGATCACAGAGGGCAAAAATCAGTTTTGAGAGCAAAATGAAACTGATTCCACTTGTATGTGTGAGAATAAAAGTGATTTTATTAATAGTGTTTCTTCTATTTCAAACTTTTGAGAAAGAAGAGTGTTTGGAACAGGCATGTAGGTATTTTGGGACCAACATCCGCCTCTTTATATCACATGTGATCCTTTGTAGATATTCTACATAAAAGTAAATAAATGCCGCCCTTGGATCAACGAACGTGGTTATTCTCTCCGGCCGCACGTAAGTACATTCCAGAATCTGTGAGTATTTACGCCGAACCGGTATCTGTAGCCAACAGAAACCGGTAAGTAGTCGCCAGAGATTGCAAATTTGTTTCCGGGGATGAAAACATCAAAAATCGCAATTGACAACAAAAAGGCGAACGTCAATCCCCCACGCAGTTTGACACCAAGCGCCCGATGGTTGACGACGACGACCAAAAAATGTTCACCGGTGACTGGTGAACGATTTCTAGAAAACCTTTTTGTTTACCGAGTTCACGTAAATATTTATCGAAGCTGGTAATTTTAGGGAATCAGATGACACACATCAAATTAGATTTAATATATGTGGATATCGAACAAATATTGATACGCTGGTAGCTCTAAGCTCTCCTCGGATGAGCGACAGATAGTCTCAACCCAGATTAATTGCGCAGCTTCATGGAGTAACACGGAGCTCTTGGTCAGATTGGTTGGATCTTTACGTAGGAAAAAATAAAAACGATCTCGTCAAAATCGCAACTGTCGACAATTGGGGTAGAAGCGATTTTGTTTTTCGCACTTGCAAGACGTGCATCGCGAAATTGCTCGCCGCGTTGTTTGTGTGTTGTGTGGCGGGTGGTAGGTGGCAGGCAGGTGAGAGAGGCATCGTGCATACGAGTTTTGGATCAATTATCCTATGATGACCCTGCCAATTGTTTTACTTTGTCCCATCCGTCCGTCGTCACAGCAATGTCTACGAATTCTTCAACAACATGTCCCTCTGCAGCATGAATTGAGGAAGAGGGATATGTTATCGCGGAAGTTGTAGAGTGCAATGTAGCGGAGCTACGGTGGGGCAAAGTTTGGCGGCAAAGAGGTGAAAACCGACATCATTTTGTTAGTGATTGTGTTAGCGTAATCGGACGATAAGCGCCAAAAATGATTTTTTACGAGTCTGATATGTGGGCAAACCACACAGGATCAAAACCAATTGACAGAGTGCTCGATAATATTAATAAAATATGTGTTATGCCATTCAACATGCACACTTTGGAGACATTTGTGGTCGGCTTCAGCTTGAAAATTGCCTGAATTGGCTTCTGCATTGGCTGGTGGCCTTTCTAGATCAGCGCACAAACTCAAGCTTGTGTCAAAAAGTTATGCTACTGGGAAGGCTTGCTTTTGTCATCACTCGACAACAGTAGAAGAATCCAGTACCAGATGGCTTAAATGAATGATTCTATTGATGTGAGTCTTTGTTGGTGTCGTTGATTTTATTGACTTGAAAACTCATCCATCTGGTTTGAAAAATGCACATGGAATACTAGACTCCCATTGAAAGAATGTTTGGATCAAAGACAAGATGATAGTGCACAGTTTCCACGCCATGTTAGTCTGGGAGATGGACAGATAACCCTTGTTCGTATCAATGCTTGGCACCCACATAGACCCAAAGATTAATGTAAGTAGTTTGTCTTTCGAATGTTCCCTTATCGTTGTTTCACTCTTCTTGACTCTCACAATCTTGAGGACTACTGTGGATACTGTAATGTTTTTGCACTCCTTAGCTTCCAGCTTGTGTTTCCATCTTATGGCTCTTCTTCAACTGCTTCCCATTTTTTGGGCACTGTCAAGCTCTGGCCTACATAGAAGGGATTTCCGGCTATGCATACTTTCACTGGATGCTTGCATCAGATTGTGCACCCCCAAGCAATGCAAAAGATTGGCAATGGTGGGTGTAAGCAAAAATGGTGAACACTGACTTGTTGGAATCATAAGCACAAAAAATGCTTTGCCTCAGGGCTCACCGAGAACACACGACTGTATTGTGTGATACACGCAATAGGTGATAGATTTTCCGCTATTATTACATTGCTACAATTATAACTTACTGACAAGTATCCCAATGCCATGAGACAGATGATATCCACATCAATACTATTTGCTTCCTTCAAGGGCCTCGGCTTTGTCTTTTATGTTTTGCAAGTCCTCCAGCATCATCTCCCTGGTCGATCCAACCATCATCCAACCCAACGCCGCCATCATGATTTTGGAACACAGCGTCTGGCATTCCCCCTCGAAGGACATTCCCACGTACGTCTGATCGTCCTTCGTCTCGATGTACATTCTGGATACGTACACCGCCCCGCAATTTTCCGCGCGCGTCTGGTAATACTCGTGCTCCTTGTCGTGCGTGATCCACATGGTTTCCGTCGACTCCTTCCCGAACACGGTGCGGGTCTCTTCCCATTTCAGGCCGACCAAACTTCCCTCGTTGGGGGGTCGTTCCAACACGTTGATCTTTGAAATGGCATCGATCGTTTCCTCAGCGTGATCGATGTCCGAAATGACTTTCCATGCCGATTCTTTCGAGGCGTTCACCGCAATTCTTTCATCGCATTTCATGGCGCCAGCGTCGTCGCTGTCACCTGTCACGTCCCAACGCCCACAGCGGCACCAACGACAGCACCCACCGAAATAAAATTGATGTGCAGGAGTTTATCGTTGCACCAAGGTTGATGGTGGCGGTGGTGGTCGTCAGTTTCGTCCGAAGATGTTCCTTTCGACGGTGGCGCTCTCGCCCGGTGTTGCGGGTTGCTTGCGGGAAGAGGTATGAGGCATCGCATGCTGGTTGCGGATGATATGATACCTACCATGCATGGTTGCATGCAGGGTTAGTTATGAGGAGTAATCGAATATGGTTTTCGAAAGTTCTTTATGTCCACAAGATTCTATTTATCGTAAACAGTATCGCGTAAAAATTATGGATAGTGTAACATTCATATTTATTAAAAATATCTTGGCGACACGTATGTACATACGGGTATCGTACGATACCTATTATTGTACGATACTGACCGACCACTAACCTGACCCCATTCCTGCCTATTCCTATTTTGTCGCGGAACGATGATGGTACCGCCCTTATCCCTCCTGTTCCTCGCCTGCGACCAAGGCGGCATCGGCGGCGGATGCCGACGGGCCTTCCTCGGTGCCGCGTGCTCCTCCGCCTCCGCCGCCGCGGTCGCCCTCGTCGGAGCACCTGCTGCTTCGGCCGTCGCGGAGGCGGAAACCGAAACCGGAGCCGGCGCTGCTTCGGAAGGAGCGCGGTGAGTTTCCGCTCCAGAGATGTAAGATGAAAACTAGCGCGATCGCAACTCTAAGCCCATCCTTCTCGGGTGCCCAGTGAGCTTTACCTGGCGAGGCCCATGGGCGTATCGAAGGAGGGCGAAGGCGGAGGGGCCGCTCGGCCGTCCGCGCCGATCGAATACCTCCTCCCCGCGGCTCGGGTGGGCGTCTACGTCTACGAGACGCTGGCCGTCGCCGAGGAGCTCGATCGACTGTTGGAGAAGGAAGAAAATCATTCGACCCCAAAGGTCGACGCGACAATTCAGAGGCTCGACGACCTCCTCCTCGCGCCGCCGCCGTTCGTCAAGTCGGACGACCCGTCCGTCACCCGGGGCGACCCGTACGGCGCGCTTCCCCTCGTGGGAGAGGTGGCGGCGCAGCAGCGAAAGCGTCGCGAACGAAAGGACCAGTCCGTCGACCCCGGGATCATCCCCCAGCTGTTCGAGGTGGGAGAGCTCGCGGGGGAGCGACGGCAGTGGAACCGCCTCGTCCGAGCCGAGCGGGCCCGGGAGGACGCCAGCGAGGTCCGCCGGGCGCTGAACATCTACGCGACGAACCTCAACTTCGACCCGAACAAGTACGTGTACAGCGGCACCAAAGAGGAGAAGAGCCAGCGGATACGGGAGGGGAGGCTCCCCACCGCCACGGAGGTGATACGATCCGACTTGGACGCCCGGGACCTGTACCGCAACGCGGTCCAGACGGCGCTGGAGGACGCGCGGGCCGAGTTCGTTTACCAGAAAAGGAACGGGTTCGAGGATCCGAAGGAGCTCGTGGCCTTGTTGAGGGATGCGCGAGGGGCGATCGATCGGTGGTTCGGCTTCGTCCCCGACGGAGACGTCCAGGAGGCTTTGGAGGCTGTCGAGAGGGAGCGAAGGGGTTGATGAGGCGGCCATGGTAGGACTCGAAGGCGATGGCTGCTGCCTGATATGTTCAGAAACAATCGTTGGAAGCAGTTGTTGAGCCAAAGGGGTGGGCCGCCGACTCGGTCTACACATGAGAGAATCAGAGGCACGAGATGGAATGAGGTCGAGACGAGAGATTGGGAGATGGGTGTGGTCCTGGGATGGGAGAAAAACAATGTGCCTCAAGCATGGGACAAGGAGGGTAACAATAGTGATTTGGGGGAGCATAGGCAAAAAAATTGCATGCAAGGGGCTTTCATTTGAGGTAGTTTGATGCAGACTCGTTTGTACTGGGAGGATTGGAAGGATGAGAGGCGATTATTTCGCTTTGATTTCATTTTTTAGAAGTGCTTGACTGGATATGATCAACGAATTGAACACACCTATCATTCTGCGAATTCAGCTTACAGTAAAGTCAATTGAGAACTGCACCCTGAAATTTTGCAGCGAGAGCAAGGGAATCCTGCAAATACCGGTAAAATAAATAAAAAGCAGTTTTCATGAACACAAACGCCACCATTGACTTCTGTTTGAAGATGGAATATACTCTTTGTAGAAAAAAATCCTGAATTTGTGTATGATATTTATGACCAATAACTTAGCAGATCGATTATAGGTGAAACCCTTAATGGTGAAATCTTTTGTGAAACCCGGA
>JALLPA010000814.1:0-12931 GCA_036939895.1 Thalassiosira exigua
TATATATATATATATATGTATGTATATATATATGTATATATAAATATATATACATATATATACATATATATTCACGAAAACAACGATCATGATCGATCGATGACGCTGTTATGCCAGCGGATGGTGGCGGCCATAGGGCCACTAGATGTTGGACAATGCCAGCAATTGAAGGCCTCCCTCAACGCGCTCACCTTTCACTATCGGGCCGTGGTCCTATATTCACAGTGTGAGCTCAAATGGCCATCAAAACAGCCATTCACTCCTAGAGAGATCGAGCCAATGGCATTGGATTGATGCTAGCATAGTAGTTTGGATAAACATAATGATAAGTTTAGTAACGGCTTCGCCAAGCCACTGTTCATTCCATAAGTTAGTTTAGTATCTATTTGCCGCTTGCTGCTGTCTCATTCGTGCATTAACCTTGGCGGCCGTCGCAGTCTTTGGTGAGCTGCGAGTTTCATGTCCATCACCGCTGCTCAGTGGAGAACTGCTATATCTTATGAGGAACTAGTCTCCAGACAAAACATCTCCATGGGGGGCTCATGAATGACCTAATGAAGTGATCCATAAAGTACCAGCGGCAACGCATAATTTCAGTGGCCGTTGCGGACATCGCAGGTCGGCCATCGTATGAGGAAGATCTCGCCATGACTTGGGAGGGAAGGGATGATACGTACGTATGGCAGGTACTCTCGCGGCTCGCGGCGACTCTTGTAAAAATATCGCGTATGTACGTACAAATTTTCGGAGACTCGACTGTTCTCGTCCGAGAGCAATTTGGTCCCTTTGATCAGGCAGGAAAAAGGACGCCTGGTGGAAAAGGATGAATGTGGACTGCACTTTTAGCTTTTTGTGAGTACATGAACAGGTCTGTTTATTATAAAAATATGTTTTCTCGTACATGTTTCGACCTCTCCCCTCGATAGATCCTTTATAAAAGCCTTTGTATTTTTACTCATATCTATTTTTGTTTATGTCTTGCTTGCCGTGGCCTGGTGAGATGGTCATTAAGAGTAACGCTTTCATTCAAAATAGTTGATATTGTGAGCCTCTTTGGTTTGCCGAGGTGACATCATCTTACCTCATCTCACTTCCATCACCTCTTTGCTTATGCCCCCCCCCCCCTCCGGCATGTTAATTAATGTCATATTCATTCTAGTTGCTGAGTCGAGCAACAAAATGTGACAGTGATGTTTGTGGTTCTGATAATGTGATCATGGTTGCTGTGGTTAGTCTTTACCAAGCTGAGCTTTGCTGACATTCATGTGCAGATGGGTAAGATGTAGCCTTCTACACTGTCACTGTCATAGAATCAAAACGTTCAGTTCAACTCTGACCTACAGCCTGAAAGATACGAGCCCTGGATGCTGAATTTGTGACTGTCATTTATGCTTCCTGGCACCTACACCTTTACTGTCCAGAGAGACCCTTCACTCTCAGGTGATAAGTCAAATTCGATTTGTGAGGGAGCAACGGCATTGTGATTTGTTGCCCAATCGAGCCGATGCAGTACCATAGCAGTATTTAATTCCCCAAAGAGAGGGAGGAATATGATTGTCCAGCAAGTCACGATTATGTTGCCAGATTTGCATTGCACAATACTATATAAGTACTTCAATCCCTTGCGTGGGTCAAGGGTGCCTGGGGAGTTAGACAAATGGGAAACTTCGACTTACTATGTTTGATAGAATTCTAATGACCCTTGGGTTTATGACACGTCGAGTCCGATGACAGGGTCAAGTTCAAGCTCCCCCCCCTCCCCCAAGGTATGTCTGGGTGTTTTCGCGCACATGTTTTTTTTGTTTTGGGTGCGTTTTAAAAGATTACGCCAATCGAAATGCAACGCATCTCAATTCTTGCAGCCGGGGCACCCCTTTCCGGAACCGGACTTGGATTGGAGTTACGCTCCGCAGCATCGGCCCTTTCAGCCTGCACGGTGGCGTAGCTCACGTCGCCGCGCACGGGCTCCTGGTACCGAGGTTCCCCGGGGTAGAAGCCCGACGCGTCGCAAGAATTCCCCCGGAAGGTTTCGAACGGATCGAAGTTCCGGACCGAGCGGGGCCGGACGGGGTCCCACCGGTCGTACACGTCTTTCTTGGCGTCGTGATCCCAAATTTTCCCGTGGTGCACTCCGTATTGAAATCGATCGTCGTCTCGTGGAGGGTAAGTTTGTTGTTGGTGTTGGCCCATCCCGATTTCCTCCACGTCTCCCCCTCCCCCGAGATGTTTGTTGAGAGCATCCACAAGCATCTGTGACTTGGCGGGGGTGATGTGGAATCCCTCTAACTTCCCCACGCCCCCCCTGTAAATCAAAATGTGCGGAAAATTCTCGATGCCCAAGACGTCCCGGCACAGCTCCTCGTTGTCGGGATTTTCATACGGCATCTCGGCGAAGCGGACGCGCCCCCTCTTGACGACCCTCGTCCCCGACCCATCGTACGAGTCCCCAAACTGACTCGCGATCTTCCGATAGCGAGCGTCGAACTTCTTGCAAGTGGTGCACCACGAGGCGTGGACCTTCACGACGCACAGCCGGTCGTCCTCGACGACGAAGTCCAGCAGATCCATCGGAGACTCCGCGACGAAGACGCGTCCGCGGCGCTGGTCCGAGTTTTCCGAGGGGGGCTTCCACATCCCCCTCGGCTTCGGGGCCGGCGGCGACCGTCGTCGTCCCCCCCGCGCCGCCGCCGCCGGGCGCGCGTCGGCGGAGGCCGTCGCGTCCGGGGCGTTGAGCAGCAGCGCCGTCCCGACCGCCCTCGACGTCCGTCGCGGCGATCCAGCCACGGCGGCGCCGTTCGGGCCGAAGGCGAGGGAAGCGGCGGGGTAGGAGTGCAGGCAGAGGAAGGCAAGGAGGAATATCATCGGATTATCATCGCAAATCATCACATTTCTTGCGTTGGGGTCGCCGCCGCTCCCGGAATGGCGAACAGGGAAGGCGAACACGACATGGTCAAAAGGGGGTTTAGCTAAAGTAACTTTTGTCGCACGATATCGATACAATATCAATTTTCGATTGAACCACAATTCTTATAGTACCTTTGGTAAAAGAGGCATCTCTCTTGAGAGCCCACTATTTTCTACTCTCGAAGGGATGAAATAATAATAATAGTGTATTACCCCTCCCGAGGTGGGCGCTACAAAGCCATGAAAAAAACCAAAGCAAAAGGCCTCCTCTGTCCTCCTCCCTCTGCTCGCCTCGGTGCCGCCATTTTAATCGACAACGGCACTCTTTGTCCTCCTCTGTTGCGGCGCGGGTCGGTCTCTCCAGAGACGAGATATGCTCTCGCTCGCGGCACGCGCCATCGACATCGCCTCGTGGTCGTTGTGCCATCTGACATGTTGCTGCGGCCCGGCAATTGCCCCATCAGAATTGCCTCATGATTTGCTGTTCGTAGAGGTCAGTGAACCCTGAGCTCAACAAAAAAATGGTGGGTTATGCAGGTGACCCTACCAGCGACGAGCAGGGCGAAGCTCGCGTCTCTGAAAATAATCAGCGGCGCGCATCGCAGAACGCGGTTTCCAATGCCAATGATGTGGAGCCATGCGCCCCCCCAACCGCCATGAATGGTCAAATGCAACAAGGAGATGTGCTATCGCAAAACATGCATCAACAGCAGGTCGCCCAACAGCAGGTCAATCAACAGATTTCGACACAACACCAGCAGGTCTTGGATCAGAAACTTCAGGGTGGTCAGCATTTCAATGTCAATGGTCCAATGCAACAGGCAGATGTACTCTCGCAAAGCACGCATCCACAACAGGTCGCCCGACAGCACCAGCAGGTTTTGGATCAACAACTCCAGGCCGGTCAACATTCAAACCAGCATGTAAATGCGCCCACTCAACCCCAGCAGGTTTTGATGCAGCAGCATAACGTCCAACATGTCGTCCAGCAGGAGAACTTGCAACAGCCTCTCCGGGTTCCGTCCCAGGGATCTCAAAGTTTTCATCGGCAACCGTCGGAAAGCTATTCACCTCAAATTTCACCGCTGCCATCTGCACCACAATTTGCCCAACCGCCTCAAAATCAGGCCCTAGCACAAGTGTTACCGCCAATCCCACCGCATCCACTTTTCCAGCAACAGCATTGCCAGCCAAACGGTATCGTTGGATCTGAGCAGCAACTTGGGAAACAGCACGTTGCAATGCAGTATCTCATGGTGAATCCTCAACAGCTGCAGCAACCTTATCAGCAACAACTTCAGCAACTACAAACACCGATATTGTACACTGCACCTGCATCAAACTCACCCTCGAAAGCGCCAAAAGTTCGGGGACGCTTTCGTGTCGTCAAGAGTGTGACGACCGACGCTAAAGCTCCATCCGGGGTGGCAACTGACAATCAATCAGTCACTTCATCTGTTGATACACAAGTCATAGGTGCTGGCAAAGCAACGCCTGTCGCGGCTGTGAAGAAAGGTCGATTTTTGGTAAAGAAAGGTGCCGTTGCGGCATCACATACATCGGCATCAGCTGAAGTTGCAGCCAAGGCTGGGAAGAAGAAGACCGGCCCACAGAGCAGCGATGCCACAAAATCTATGAAAAAGGGAATGAATGATAACGTGGCTCCAAATGAGCAAACAACCGGGGTAGGCGACAATGCTTCTGGTGTCTCAACGGCTACGACAACACTTGGCGACGCGAAGAATCCCTGCACAAAAAAGAAGGGCAGGTTTTTAGTAAAGACAGCAGGTAGCAGTGCTAACTTGCAAACGACAGAAAATGCGCCGTTGCGATCGGCTACTTCCGGGGCCGAGAGCACAATCGCGAGCGCCGGAGACTCAACACAAGCAGCCGAAAAGGTTCCTAAGAAGAAACCGAACGGGCATCTCAATGGTTCGGAGGAAACAACTGCGGCCAAAGGGAAATCAGGTGTCGTTTCTTTGGATAAGTCGGTCGACAGCGGCAGGAGGGCATCATCATCTGATGCGGAGGGTATATCTCAAGGAGTGTCTACCAAAAAGAGGGGTAGATTTGTGGTGAAGACGGGAGGTTCTGCAGCGAGCACACCAGCAGCGAGCACGTCGGCAGCAAGCATGGCATGGACAGGCTCAGAAGCAGTGCAAAATACCGGGCCCATCAACACTCAGGTCGCTCAACTTACCCCTCCAATTCAAATCCCAACATATGTCTCTGATGGAACTCCCCTATCCCTTGCAGGGGCATCAATACCGACGACCCCAATGCTAGACGCGAATGGCCAGATGGTTCTAGTGTCAAACATAGCCTTTCCAGCTTTTCAGCCAACTGTCCAGCAACAGCACCTCCAACAAATCGCCGTGCCTCATCTGCAGGTTCTGTCTCAGTGCGGAACTCCCTCGGTTCAAAGTGTCATGTCTGACGTTGGCCACCAACCTCAATCACAACAATTTCCCGTTCCATCAGCACCGCGACCACGCGTCATGACTGAGGAGAGACCTGAAAATGTGGCCCCAGTACCCAGACCCAATGTCCCAAGGCCAAATAGACCCGCTGGGAGCTCTGGTTCGAATTGGTCATCTGGCAGCAGAGCCCTTCCCGGTGGCAAAAATGGGCGCTTGATTGGAACTGGAGGAGTCGGAAAAGTCCTCCATCACTTGGATACGCTACGATCGGAAATAGTCGAAGCAGATCGTTCAATACATTCTCTTCAATCAGACAACCGCTTTCTGGTGAGTTCCATTTGGTTGTTGCTGCTGGATACTTCACAGAATCGTTCTCATCACTTTGGTGGATACCGTAGAGAGACAAAAACAAAGAACTTGAGGCTAAAGTCAAGGATCTAGAACGCCAGCTTTCAGAGGAGAAGAGGCTTCGACGTTCGGTGGAAACAAAACTACAAAAAGTAAGGGAAGAAACTGATGCCAAACAAGCAGAGTCAGAGGCGAAGCAACGAATCGAGATAACGCCCTCTTCTGAAGGCTTTGCGTCAAAGAAAGAAGAGGATAGAGTCCCTTCTGATCCATCGCTGAGCAACCAGCCCGGAAATGAAACGACAACGTCCGAACAACAAAAACTGGATGGCGGAGGAGCGAGCTGGGATACAGCGTGCTCCACAATCGCTTCCAAATCATCTGTCCCAAGAATTGTTAGGACGAAGCACGGGCCAGATCCCAAAGCTCCTCGATCCCGAAATAACAGCTTTGACGCGTCAGATATGACTCAAACACATGTTCCTACGGATCTCAATCCAGCATTTTCTCTATCCACAAGTGGCCGGAGCTCGATCGTGAAACAATTTGACCCGCTCGGCACGGCACCCCATTCTCAGACAAATAGGGCTACTGCAAGTCAAACTTGTCTGTCAACTGTCGCGAGCATAGACCCCCAAAAGGTGGCAATTCCTTTGATTGTGACTACAGCCCCCACCCCACCCATAGTGAACACGAACGGAAGCGTCGCCTGTCAAGGCACGCCAAATGTCAGCAATAAAACAAAACACTTTGATCCTCTTGGCACTCCAGAACGAAATCACGACGCGACCACTACTGTTCCTGCCTACATAATCAATGGTGCGGTTCCACATATGCCCTCCATGGCGGCACCCATCAATGGCAATGTTGCAATGCCAGTTGTCCTTCCACTCGTACACCACCAGAGTCAGCAGCTACAGCAGAATCAACAAGGAGATGTGGATCTCTTTGATGAACTCGCGAGGATATCACAGAATCATGGCCCAGTTTAGGCATGTAAATACAAAACAGTATTGTAGAGTACTTGGCATGATCTTCTTTACCTTGCGGTCAAAATCATTATGTTGGTGCCACAAACTCAGAACACACCTCTGGATAGGCATCTTGTGTTATCGTACAATCTCGCCAAGAAGAAGTTGAACGTTTGCAAGTACAGGGATTCACCCACGCTCCTCACGATTCATTAACCACCTCGAGCCTGGACACACGTCACCTAAATCCACATGACACCTTTTCAAAGAGAAGCAAGTATCTAGAAACTCAAAATGATATTGAATCATGTTTGAGCCGGAAACACGCCATGTCTGAACCGTGCTAACCCGTCGCCCCTGTGTGTGTTAGGGCAAGAGTCAGGGCAAGGTCTGGGATATGATATCGTTACGAAGCGCTGTCTGAGATTACTGCGATGAGGTTTGAATGCTATCAGCATTTTTTCAACCGTGCAGAGCAAAGACAACGTGACACAACTTATCTTTGCCCACCTTGATTACAGTCGAAGTAGAAAACAGGCACCAGCAGACATGGATTTTGATTCTCTTGCACACAAGAAACGCATTCAACTTGTCGACAAGGGCTTGAAGGATGCTGACATGGATATGCTGGTTCGCATTCTCAGCGAGAGCACTAGCATGTTGGCACTTATCCTTGGTAAAAATCAAATCACTCTTGCCGATGGTGCCTTTTGCCGTGCACTTGCAACCAATAGAACTCTTCTAGTACTCAACCTGCACTGCAATAACATTGGCGACGAAGGGATTAAACATCTTGCTAAAGCAATCAAAGCCAATCAACACCTGCAAACTTTGCATTTGAACGGGAATCGAATTGGAGACAAAGGGGCTAGCTATCTTGCTGATGCGTTTGCTAAAAACAAAAGCATTCGGAAGGTGTATCTCAAAAACAACAGAGGAATTACCGACGTAGGCGCCCAAAAGCTAACGGGTGCTATCAAAGGTAACAAAACCGTCACACACTTTGTACTGTCTCCTTCCATTGGGAGCACCAAAAAAATACGCTGTTCACAGCTCTTCCAGGCCATTTTCAGAACGGCTACGCTCAGGAACCAAGTCAAAATGAAAGATGAGGAGATTGCCAGGAAGGACCAGGAAATAGCATCTCTGAAAGCACAACTTACCTCGTTGAAATGTGATGAGTTTGCTATTGGGGAGATAACTGATCCTTCAAACAAGCGTCCACGGACGCATGGCTAGACTCAGATAACTTATTTTGTGGAGGTAATGCCGAGGTAAAAGGTTGAAAGTCCTCTGGCTGGCCTTTTCGATGACTTCTTCAAAAGGTACATGGAAGTTGCATCCAAACATTAGTTCTGCTGTGTAAATAGTCGATTTCGTAACATTACACTGGAGCGACGCTTGTACCATAGCAGAGACAGCGTCTAAATACTTCACATTAGTGCTCTTAAGATCCCCAGCTTGGAGCGTGGCCCGATGATGGCAGAGGCTTTGCAAATATCCTTAGACTCAGGGCATCCTTCCAAAGGATTGACAAGTGTTCTTGACAAGTGGACCTTTGTAGAGAGGTGAGCTTATTCTTGATAAAATAATATGTTTGACAGTTCTATGATCTAAGATGACGGAAGTTGATACTAGTGCTGAGCGAAGCTTACTTCCATGCAGTGTTACAATACACGAGAGGATGAAGTTAGAGATAAGATGAAGAAATATAATCAAGGTGCTGCAATTACTTATGATTGCACTTAATGCAAAGGTCCCTTTGGGGCTCTAATCGTAAACTAAAGTCAAGTGGATGCTGTCGGTGTTCTCCCTGTTGCTGCCATCCAGCAAAATAGTGTAATGAGGCTCTAGTGGGTCATCCAAATCCACCACTATGAGATCTGATCACTCTTCTTTTGAAAGATATTATGTTTTTGTTGGCACGCAGCGCGCTGGTCTTGGCATTTTCTGCCACACTCCAGCGCAAAAACATGATACCCGTCGTCCCGTAAGCCCCAGTCTTCCCATATGCCGGTGGTAGTGGCCCCTGATCCTGTAGCCTAGAGTCGGAGGACCTACAATAGGCGAAATGGCAGTGGAGGTGATGGAGCGAGAGAATATTGCTATTGATGACGACTGCCGTTGCACTCTGGACATTATTGGGTGCAAGGAGGAGGAGGAGCTCACATGAATCACGCATCAATAAACATCATGCCTTCTCTATCGTTTTGTCTGAGCGCATCAACACGCTGCCCGTCAGCGAATGTAAACCTGCCCCGCAACGAGTTTAGGAACGAAGATCTGCTTATGATGCAGTGTCAGGAGGATGTTTTCTGGTGTTCTTGACTATCGTGGCTTTTAATGGTTTGCACTTTCTTTGTTTCTGAACTGCAATGTCTGTTGGTTGACTCTCCCAATTATCCCAAACAAACTTGTATGGGATAAGGCCAGATGATTCAAGTTCTTTCTGTGAGTAGAAAATCCTCTCACGGCCTTTCCATGAAACCATGTACAACACTCGCGGCTTGTTCATCAGAGTCTGGTTGTGCGCACCACCGGTAGCGCCAAGTTTGCAGACATCGGCGGTATGACAGATCTGAGGAGCACTGGATAATATACGTGTGGTGCGAATAGGCCACCACTCTTTGTCTTTTCCCCAATTCAGGGAAAGCCACGCCAAAGCCCATTGCGATGAAATAGCACCATATTTCAACCCATATTGCTCTCCCCCACAAGCCATGGCATCGCACATGGTGTGTTGGTCATCAATTGTCATTCCTACTTGCAGCTGACGAAATAGCCAATCGGCAAACAATTTCTGCACGCGGTCATTCCAGCGATACAAAATAGCAAAGTTGTGGCATGTAAACCCATTTGGCTGACTGTTTGCAACGGCAATATCGACATCTGTTTTCTTCTCAAAGTCTTCCATTGCCTGTTCCAATGTAGTGGTCAAGAATGATGCATGTGAATCTACGTACCACGTGATTTGGAATGGTGAATGGGCTAAGTAATATGCCCGTGTAAACCATTGTTGGTAGATTCCATCAGGACGGGTTGACAGCGAACGAAACAACATTGGATCTGGAACTTTGATGATTTGGTCAAAGATTGAAGGGACGTCATTGAGCTTTGCATTGGTAATAATGGCAATCGGAATGGTGGGATTGTTTTGTTTGAGTTGTTTTGCTGACACAGCAGCTTCCTTCAGATATTTGGGCAAGGTTCTGTTCGTGTCAAATGAGTATGCCGAATACACAACGCCACGGCCTCGTTTATATTTTGGGAGACTCGTGTCGTTTTCATGAATCATTTTCTGACCCACCTCTGCTTCGATTCCGTTAGTTTTCTTTTCTGCTCCATCTGAGTTTTCCGTGGTAGACTGCAATGTATCAGATTGATTCTCCTCCGCGGGGGGAGAGTGATGAGGGGCCAGCTGAGTGCTGGGTATGGGTGTGGTGGGGAGGGGGTTTGACGCGGCTGACAGGGGAAGGGTGGCACGGGGGAGATCAGTTTGGTTCCCAGTGTCGGAAAGCAAAGACGATGCTTCGTGTCGGTTCCCCTGATCGGGGTGAGAGCGAGTAGCATGCAGCTCCGTCGGTGTCCATCCGGCCCCATCCCCATTATCATGATGAGATCGAGTGGAATGCAACATGACAACGATTGGCGCAATATTGATACAGAATACAGCAAATGCCAATGCTAGCATGAGGCTGAAGAAGGATCGGCGCCCGATCATAATGCTGCGTGCTGGTGGTGAGGGTGATGGCGGGTTGGTGTTTGGTATTGATGGGCTCTTTGCTTCAGCAGGAGCAAGTTGCGCCTCCTTTGCCTTTGTGTAGGAGTAGGTACAACACTGACCCCTCCAGTCCAATATTCCGGGGACAATATATCGCCAAATAAATTCATCGAGCGATTTTTTTATGAATAGAATGTGAATTAAATTGACGCCGATATGGTACGATATCTATTTTTTGCGATACTTCGTTGCAAAATTGCAATTCCCAAACAAGACGGCCAACCAGGCGGCCAAGTCGACGACGGTGCATCAGGATCTATCAGGATCAGGGTCGTAGCCACGGCAACTTTATTCCGCCCAGATTTCCCACGCGACGGTCGTTCCTCTTCGTCGTGGGGACCTACGATATCGTAGGAGACCCTCGCGGTGGCCATGACATCAGCATGCTTGCAGTCCTATGCGGCTCCCATCACCCTCTTCTTGCTATTGGCCAACGCCGTAACGAGGAGCTGGCGTCGTTGTTTTACTTCCGTTCCGTCGTCGCCGCCACCGTGGGTGGCGAGCGCTTGGCTTCATTTGCCATCAACATCAACTGCAAGGTGGTGTGGTGGAACGGGACATCGGCATTTTCCGATTGGCAGCGCGCTGCATTCTCACGTCATCGATGCAACCGTGGAGCGCGGAGGCGTCCGTCCTGTTGAAAAACGCAGGAGTCCGTCGAGAAGTGAAATCGAGGGTGGCGCGCCGGACGGCTCGCGGAGGCACCATCAGATGTACCACGTCCACCTGCTCTCGGTACCGTACCCCGCCCCCAACGCGACGACCGACGAGGGCATCTTGCTCCAGGACTTCTGGTTGTGGAAGGACAGGGCGCTGGGAGACGGAGCCGACCATTTCGTACCGAGGAGGCAGAGGAGGAGAAGGCGGGGCACGGTCGAGTTCGTGTCCCGGTCGGAGGCATTGCGACAATTCCAGATGCTATTCGTGGGCATGGAGATTAGGATTGTCGGCGGCAGTGGCTGTGATGATGGGCTCAAACTTGCCTTGAAGAATGGGCATCCACCACACGTGATGGATCTATCCGTTTCTTTGGGATTGCTCTCGTCACTGGAGCCGAGCAGCTTCGAAACAACCTTTACGGTGGAAGAGTGTTCGGTGTTGTCGACGTGCGCAAGGTTCGACGTCATCCTTGTGATTCGATCCAATTCTCTCGCAGAAACGAACGACTCGACACTAGAAATGGATACGGTCAAAGCTGCAGCAGGTATCGCTTCGCTGTATGCTGTGGCGTCCACTGTTCACGAACAGGTTCGAGCCTCGCGGCAATCGACATCTTCTGATCAGCAAAGCAGAGTAGTCAGGATAGCCAGCCAGCTCGCACATCTCGAGGGAACCCGCTCCATTAGCAAGTACCTCGCGCTCGTCGCAAGTGGATTGACGCGTCGTCCAGATCGACCAACCTCAGACGTGATCTTCCGACCGTACTCGTCTCGGGACACACACATACTGATGCAGCTGAAGCGCTGCGTCGAGGTGATATCGGTGCTTGGAGATCAGGCGAGAAAAGAAGACACAGCCTTGCGTCGGAAAGAATGCCAGAGAAGGAAGAAGAGGAAGCGTCGTAACAAATCGATCGGTAATGCCCAAAGTCGTAGAAAGGCAACATCGAAAATGAACTCGCCGTCTCGCGGCCGGATAAAGGTGCTGTTGGACAGCGCTTTGAGAGCCGGGAAGATGGCAAGGAACGCCGACGTCGTGCCCAAAATAGCGAGGTTGAGAAAGTTTACGTCGGAGGATGCAGTTCCGCCGGACGAGTTATGTGGTCCTGTGATAGGAGTAAGTCTGCGAATATGTGAAATCATCTTATGTTGACGGATGCCTCGCTGCTAACAATATCATCACCAGGCTGTGATGAAGAGTGCAATATCGCCGTCAGTTAACTGGTGCACTTCGAGGCTAGCGGCGATGGACGATGACATGTCTGCGCGAATCCAAAGACTCAGGAAACGAGTTCTCGGCACCGTCGACGATCTGGCGAAGCACGAAGGAAGAAACAACTTGCAGCTGAAGCAACTTGCAAATCGATTGTTGCACAAGCCCACAATGCAAATCCGGGAAGGGAGACTTAACGGCAAAGAAATTGAATCTGTTGCAGTTGGAATCGAGAGGCAATTGAGACAGCACTGAAGGCAGCCCAATCTATCTTTACACGAAGCTATTATTCAGTCTCAGTTGCACACGAGGAAAACTCAATCAAAGCCGTATGTTGTAGTATTGCTTTGCAAAAGATGTATGAAGTATAGAATCACTCTTTCTTGGCAGCGGATAATTTCAAGGACTCAAGAGGGAACGTAAGTAGGTCGGGTCTTTCCCAAATAATACTCGTCGCTTGGAAGTTCTCTTGATACCACCCATAGGATACGATATTGTCCGGCCGGGGGCCCACATTTCCACGACAGCCGGCCCCGCGAGCCGCTCTTAGGTCCAGAATCTGGCACCTCTTGGAACCGCAATTTTTCTACGGAGAGATACGCGGGAACCAATATTGTCGGCGTTTTCGAAAACAC
>JALLPA010000815.1:0-12929 GCA_036939895.1 Thalassiosira exigua
GCCTGGGGGGGGGGGGGGCTCAGGGGGGCGGACTGGTCGGAGGTGAATAAGATTTTTCTTGTAACTTTAAAAATGGTTGATGATTCAAATACCTTTCTCTAGGGAGGATAACGGTTGAATTTTAGGCGTAAAAACCGTCGGCGTTGG
Source organism: Thalassiosira exigua (assembly GCA_036939895.1). Taxonomy (NCBI): domain Eukaryota; phylum Bacillariophyta; class Thalassiosirophyceae; order Thalassiosirales; family Thalassiosiraceae; genus Thalassiosira; species Thalassiosira exigua. Next base: position 148 of record JALLPA010000815.1, read on the forward strand.
CAACGATTTTACGTTCGGGTTGACGTCTGGTTCAGACGCTGGGTCTCGCGCACGGCGTAAAATAAATTCTATATTTGTCCATTTTAGCGTCTAGAAAAATACGATTAGGTGCTGTTAGGTCGTCTGGAAAAACATACGATCAATTTCCATATTTTTTTGTCTGGAGAGGGGTTTCTGAGGGTAGGCATATGAAAAGGGGGGAGGGGATGTCCAGCAGTAAATTTATCTTATCAATGATTTTGCCTGCTAAAAATTCTTTCAGGTTGAGTGCGGAAAGTTTTTTCTTTGTCGTATGAACACACATTACTAGGCTAGACAGAAATGAGGTTATATCCTTCCATGCTAGATTCGCTGCTGTTGAATATGCGACTGTTGTTGTGGATAGACTATACTTGGAGATTAATTGAGACAGTAACTCTTCCCTTATTTTGATCCATAGCAGTATTTCTTCCCTCATTTCCTTTGATTGCATTGTCTTTTCATGTTGCTCAGCAATTGGTTCCAGTCATCTGATCTGGTTTAGGAAGTGTTTATCAAATAGGGGGGTGTATTTTGCAATTCGAAGTAAAGATGAGGATGTATTTTGCAATTTGAAGTAAATGCAAGCCCCATGAGTGCTTTGGTGATCAAGGCTAAGGCAATCTAGCTTCTTATTTTTTCTCGAGGGAGGGCTATCAAGAATGCAGCGATTAAGTTTATTTTCTATTATAAGAAGATGATAACTTCTTGCATGTAATCTTTGACAATGAGTTTCGTCTTTTGTGATTGCGGGACGAGTTTGGAAATTGTTTGTTGTTCTTCTCAAGGGGATAGAGAGCCTAGGCAATTGGATGGGGGTGTTTGTCTTACTCTCATCACCATGTTTGTTAATTTGGTATTGCCAAGGAGGGTCCTTGTACCGCCATCAATGTATCCTCCTTTGTCTGCTTATGATATGGTGGGAGGTGGACATATGTTGGCTCGGCCCATCAAAGAGGTACATCGTGTGGTAGTAGGCACTTGGGTTGGGAGATATGATGTTGATTGTATGTGGATGTGGAAGGTAGCACATCTATGTCCCAGAAAGGGCAATGTACTTAGGAGATTGTTGGTGAGATCGAATGTTATTTTGGAGCAAATTGAAAATTTGAGTGGCGCTGGGAATGATCCAAATAAAGGTCTTGTTAGGATCATTGATCCTATGAGCTTTTTTGTTCAATCCCCTGCTGATGATACAGTTGACCATAGCCGATACTGAGTAACACATGTACATATTGACCTGTAACAGCTATTTTGGTCTTGGTGAGGAGAGGTTTAATAGAGGTTTCTAGTAATTTTGTTAATAAATGGGTAAGGGGCGAAGTCTAGTATATTGAATTCTGATTGTAAGGGTATATTGTAGTTGAGGCTTATATTTTATGATTATGTAGGCATGGGGAGGATTGAATGGTGAGGTTGAACTTGTGACATCAAAACCAGCTGCCAATATGTCTGAATAGCCGATCATTGTGGAGGGTTGGTTCCGTTGCAGGTCATTGTCCTTTCTTCTGTGATAGTGGGTATAAGGGGGTGAGTGTCTTGAATGATTCTCTTCTGGGTTTGAGTTTTGATCTTTGGATTGTGCTGAAATGTCTTGCTTTGTCTGTGCTTTGAGCTTGGAGATCTCGATTGATTTGTTCTATAATTTGAGGGTCATTCTAATAGTGTTTTGGGCTGTGGCTGGTGTGTCTTTTGTTTGTGGTGGTTTGTCTAGCTTCGATGGGCACTGGGAAGAATAGTTTTGACATAGTTGTGCATTGCATTTAGTTTCTTCATCTGTTTGTCTCAACATTTGTTGTCCTTGGAGACGTGGTTGTTGTCAAGGGAATGGATAATGTAACACTCTTGAGTGATTTTATGTTGAGCAGCTAGTGACAAACTTCCTTGACCTATTCTTGTCCTTTCCATGGCATTTCCCATGGTCTGTCCTTGGCATTTTGTTGGCTTTATAGGATTGACCTGAATCCATGATATGCCCAAATTTCTTAGGCTTGTTATTGTTGACCATGAGGCCTGTGCTATCCTCTGCGTTGCTTCCTCATTGACCGGAGTCTGGATGGTAATTTACGGCAACGGGATATTTTGGTTACTGGCACCGACTCGGGAAATCTGCCAGTTGCCCATGTCTATTATCTTCTTATTGCTCATTCCTTCATTGTAGATTGATTTATCTTCTTGGTTATTAGCAGTGGTGTTGATTCACTTCCAGAGGAGATATGGTTTCTTCTTCTTGAGTAGAAATATTCCATCTTCTTGCAATATCGCACCCACAACTGTCTCCCCCAATCTTTCCAGTGGTTGGTGTGTGTTTAGCTATGGTGATCCCTGCCGTTATCATTTACAACCATAGCTAATATGTATTGGCTCTGTTGGGGATCCGCATCAGCAGGTCCATTTTGCTCTTGGTTAAATCCTGTCTGGGGCGATGATCATGTTTGTTTGGGGGGGCGTGTGCTGGGGGTGAATATGCTGTTAATGCGAAGGGAGTCAGATATATTGGATTGGCTTGGGAAGGTGAAGAGTCGTTGCTGCTTTCCTCTCCCTTCTAAAATATCTCAATTGCAACTCGTCACACATCTGCCAGTACTTCATTGGTGCGCACTCTCATACGACTGGCACCGTGGACCACCCAATGCATAGAAGGCGCGAGCAACCAGCGGACGTGCCCACCGCCGCATCGCTGAATATGGTCGGGCAACCCTTCGGGGAGGTCTGCCCAGGTTGATGGTGTGAGAATACATTCGATGGGGAGCCACTGATATGGCGGAATGGCTGCCCATGGGGGGATCATTTTTGCTAGTACAATAACCCCCCATACCTACCTATTCAGAGAGGAAGGCCCCAAATGCAAATGCAAAGTCACTGGCTCGATGTGACTTGTACCTACCTAACCCCAAGTTGTTACAAGCCGCATTTACGCCTGTGACGCCTGTGACCAAATAATGGACCTGCAATATGATAGGCACGATACAGTTGTTGATGCGGGAGTGAGCCGCCGGAAGTGATTTTGCCTCCCGATGACAGTTGATAATTTGAGGGTAATTTGGTTCATTTATTGTAAGAATGGTACCATTAGGGGTTATTTGAGCCTTAATAACGCCAAACATATATTGTGTAAACGCCGAAAAATTGCCCGATATGGTGAAATGCCTAGCATCCGGAGCCGTTGGCATTGCTCATTCACTCGGTCCCTTCGTCGAGGAAGCTGTCCGTGGCGACGAAGACGAAGAGGTCCGTCCTACCCTCGGTACGAATCACAGTCGGTCCATTCTCTCCTTCTCGTCAAGCTCAAGCTCGAGCTCGAGCTCAAGCTCAAGCAACTAACTGCCTCACGAAGAGGTTGGCGTTCGCAGCGCGCGTATCCGATGGCCCGGGAGAAGGGGTGAGCTCTAGGTTGTGCGACCATCCCTGTTTCAATCCGCGCCTGTGGGTAGTCAAGTCGACGGATTGAGAGGCGTGCTGTGCGGGTGATTCGAACCAAGGCGGAAGCGAACATAGGGAGGGCGAGTGCCTTTGCTTAGCATTGTTGATCAACCCTGTCAGTAAGTGATTCCTTTGATCGATCTGATTCTGTTCTCGCGGAGACACCGGGTTCTATGCCAAGTCAGGTTTCACCCAGGGACAGGGAGAGGGCTCTATCTACCATGTCGCGCCGGGATATTCAGACGGGTCAGATTTTGGTCCTTGAGAAAACTGTGGATGACACAACTCCAATAATCAATGCAGGTGCTGATATCAATAGCGAACACAAGAACGATATTAATATTACGGAGCAAACCCAAACCCAAAGGAAGAAGAATAACATCAAAACCAGAAGAGAGTACAGAAACAGAATAAATCGCGTGATCAGTTTTTGGAGGGATAGCTACCCAGATTACTTCCAGCATGGGACCAGAGAATTGAATGAAGAGGAGAAAAATGACCCTGTGAAGTTCCACTTCAAAAATGATCGGGATATCGTTTACAGCGGCTTAAATGTTGGAATGGTAAAGTCATTCCTATCCGTGAAGAAAAAGAAAAAAGTGGAAGCAGATGGGACAGTCATCCTCGCATCATCGTCAGATATTAAAAAGTATGATGATGCAATCAAGTGGGGTTCACAAATGGCAGGCCAACCTCTACCTTCTTCCTATTACAGTGAAATGGGTGCGTTCATTCAAGGCTACAACAGAGAATACCGAGATGCACAGATGGATGGGAGGACAACGAAAAAAAACACAACCAAGGCCGGTGTCCCACCACACGTTGGAATACAAGAGGTGTACAATCTTTGTTTGGAAATAAAATCATCTGTTGCTGAACTCAAAAATGGCATAAAGGATGCAGTAACCGAGGCCATCAACGAAAAGGTAACATTGGAAGGTGGGGTCAATCAATCTCTGTTGCAATCATCTCTGGAAGATTTGAAGGAAGAGATCTTACGGAAAATTGATTGCCTGGGCTCTGGGCGTAGTAGTGAATATGAGGACCTGCCTCCTGCCGTAGACGGGGTTCGCACCCCACGTCCCCACGAGTTCACCTACAATGGCTCCTACTGGTGCATTCCTGAGTCGTTCTCCTTTCCGATTGGCGTCACGAGGCTAACTGGATGGAGGATGTGGCTGACAGGCTCTGTCCACACAGTTGGCCGACATAGATGGAAGGTGAAACCCTATCGTAAGTTTCGTTCGAAGGATCTACACTCAGAACGACTGAAATACTTGCTTAAAAACGAATGGACACCGATCTTCTCGAAGATGATGGAAACGCCAGGGCTGATAATTCCTGATGACGATGATGTTGATGAAGCATTTGTGCTATCAAGCTTCGAACTTGCGACGGAATATCTCAGACGCAATTTCAGCTATATATTCAAGTCTGCAACAGCAGAGAAAGTGGATAAGTACACACTCGGCACGTGGTCACACAAAATCATTCCAAGCCAAGTGAGAAAGCATGGCACAGCTGCAGACGTAGCCAAGTTACCTCCTCCAACGGAAAAAGGCTCAGCTCATAAGGAGTTGCCGCCTGCGATAGATGGGGTTCGCACCCCACGTCCCTACGAGTTCACCTACGGAGGTTCCTATTGGTGTATCCCTGAGTCGTTCACCTTTCCAGCTGGCATCACAAGGCTAACCGGATGGAGGATGTGGCTGAAAGGTTCTGTCCACACAGTAGGCCGACAAAAATGGAAGGTGAAACCTCACCGCATGCTTAATTCTAGGGATCTACACTCCCAACAGCTGAAATACTCGTTTAAAAACGAATGGACACCAATCTTCTCGAAGATGATGGAGACCCCTGGACTGGATATCCCTGACAATGACGAGGATGTTGATGAGGCATTTGTGCTATCAAGCTTCGAACTTGCGACGGACTATATCAAGAGTTGTTGCAGTTACATATTTGAAACTGCAACAGAGGAGGCCGTGAAAAAATACAAACTCAGCACGTGGTCACACAAAATCAAACCGAGTGAAGTTAGAAAACATGGCACAGCTGCAGACGCAGCCAAGTTACCTCCTCCTGGCAGAAAGCGGCAAGCTGGCCAACCCCGCACAGCAAGGAAAATGTTAAAAACACACCAGTTAAATCAACCCGCTTGGCATATGAATGAGGGGGCTGCTTGGCATGTGGACGAGAAGGTGGAAGCCTCTGGTGAAGGTTAAGAGGAGTAGCCCTGAGTTTTTGCCGGTTCCCCCCAAGTTAGATTACCAGTGTCTCTTTTGCTGTGATAATCTCATGAATAGGAGTGGCCTGGGTTAGATTCCGCCTGATTGACCTCCTACGACAAAGAGAAAATTATACAGTCGTATTTTGATGTACACTCAAGTTGGACAGTGAATGAAGGGACCACGATATGATTACTTCTCCACAATCAAACACTGAGCAGTCGCACCGTTTCGTCCTATTACCATTAGTTGAGATTTCATCAAGCAAGCGAATGACCTCGACGCTGGATGGGGTGCTACTTTTCTTGCCCACTATTACCTAAGAGAAGAAGGAAAGGTCAGCCAATTGATTTTGAAACAAAGAAAAAAGTAGATAAAATTGATGACAGCGAATAGCTAGTTAATTAAGTGAGTGCTATTGCTGGATCAACAAGAACCTTTGTATTCATTCACTCCAGAAACGCCACTGATATATTGGCATCAAGCCGTGTACTCATTCAATCTCCATGAGTATCCTTTTTCCTCCAGCAACATGTTGAATTTTAGTGCGTACGGACCAAGATATCGATACATTTCTTTCACCAACCTTGGTCGTTGAGATGTAGCGTGATGAAACGTTGATTGTGCACTCTTTTCCACAGTGGTCACGCGTACATCCTTGTCTCTTGATGCTGTACCCATAGAGGCGTTCACTCGCTGCTCTACATCCTTGTCCCTCAACTTCTCCACATATACCTTAGCATCATCTTCGCCTACTCCAATATGGACCATGATCTTCACCAACACGCCTCGAGGTTTTGATTCAATTTCTCGGAAATCTATTATCAAGATGTTCTCGGACGGGAAGTGTGAATACCAATGTTTTAAATGAGTAGCATAATCTGACCGAGAGGTATGAGTCTCACTACGAAGGCGATCAATGTAGTAGGAGTCAGGCTGCGATGACGCTGAGGATTGTTGTTGCAACCTCCGTTGTTGTGCAACGGATACTTTTGTCTCATTTCCCTTCGCCTTCTTCCAACTCTGCTTGTCTCCTGCAATCACACCCTTGGCAAATTCGCCTGGGTTCCTTCCCATGGTTTGATCTCTCAGTTCCATTGTCATGGCACTCCAGGCTCTCTCCGCCAGATCCCTCGCAACAAATACGACCTTCAGATCCGGAAAGCATTTTGATATTTCAGCAATAGTGGGTGGAGATAAGACCACATAGTCTGGCGTTATTTCCCCACAATACAGTGGATGGTTGGAAACCAGAGTTGACCTCGGGGAGAAGTCAAACTGGCGGATATACCAATCAAACCCCTTGCGATAATGCCAGTCCCAGAAGTGAACCTCCTTCTGCTCGTTGGGCAATGAAATGAAACGTGTTTCCTTCAACAAAGTGTGCAGCCAAGAAGTTCCAGCCTTTGCATCAAACAAAAGGGAGTTGTCATTAGAACACCAATCCAAAACAACACGCCCAGGGACGAAGAGTATCACTTGCCTTTTGAGCGCCGATGACCAGAAACGATAACTCGAAACCGTCCTTTTTGCCTTTGCGTGCATCTAAATGCATGGAAGGAAAAGTTGACTGCGAGTGAGCACTGGCGTCCGGGCGAGGTCGCTTTCTTCTTGTGCTTCGAGCATCAGACGGCGACGGTGACGAGGACTGGCTAGGAGCAGAAGATGCCGCACTTGCATTCTGCTTGAAAGAAGCCAGTAACGAAGCGAACTCGCTCATGTTGTCTTCGTCGTATCAAACGACAACAGATGCCGATCCCGATGGTGAAAGGAGGAGGCTGATAGGTCACTCTCCAACGCCAACACTCGCCCAGCCAGCTCTGCGAACCCGCGCGTGCCTGCTCAACTCCTGCCACTCGATCTCACGGTCATCGGCCTCCAAACAGGATACAAAAGGTCCATCTTTGCGTAGATCCGCCTGAGATTTACTGCTTGCTACCCGGGCAACGCAAGAGGCACATGGCGATGGCAAAATGCATGGCAAATCGGCAACGGCAACGGCAACGGCAACGACGGACGAGGAAGTCACATCGATGAAGCAACGACAGTACTGGGGCAACCAATAACCGCTTTTATGGTCTTTCCGTGAGTGGAAATAGATTGTACGGAGTAAATTGGGGTATTTGTTAAAGATGAATATGATCATACTCCTGTATCGTATATTTATTATTTATATTACACCTGGGTCACAAAATAATTTATTTCATAGAAAAGAACTAAATTACCAAGTATGTACAGAAATTAAATTAGATAATGATACCCCATTCGCAATCCTCCCCTCATCCCCCCATCAACTTCAAGTGTCCTCCGTCCTCCTCGCGTCGCCCGGCCGGCCGCGGCGATGATGGCATAGGCATATCTAGGATTTGGCGGCGGTCGATCACTCTTCGGGAGATCCTCCTGAAAAACGCCAAGAGGATGAGCTTTCATTCCTTCACAGCACCAAGAATGGCTGCAATTTTCTCGGCGGTCGTGACGTCGGTGATGGCGTTCCAATCACAACCGTCGTGGTCGTTCCTGCCATCTACAGAAAGGGGAAGTTCCAACCGATGTGCACTTCTCCCGATCAACCCCCGTTCCCCGGATGCTTCCTTTGATTGGAGTTGTTCCTACGCATCGAAGTCTGACGGCCATGCCTCGGAAAAAGTCCCGTCACTCTCCGTCTATGCACTGTTGGAGGAAGGACGCGTCAATGATGCCGTAGCAGAGATCAGAAACTCTGGCCCGGAGGTCCCTTCATCAACCTATCATGCTGTCATCGAAGCGTGCTGTGCTGGGGGATTTGAACCAAAGCGCAAGAAGCAAAAAAATAAAGATGATCGGATTGAAGTGGCTGCGGAGTTGCTTCAGTCTATGGACGATGCTACAACACATGCTCATGAAATCATCATTTCTGGATACGCCAGAAGGGGGAGATGGCAAGATGCCGATCGTACGCTTTCAATGCTTGAGGAATTGTTTGATTCTTCCATGGATTCCAAGGGCAGAGGTGAAGTCAAAGATGCCATGCCATCGTTGAATGTCTATCAGACAGTGCTCTCTGCGTTTGCAAAAGCCAACCAGTTCAATCACATGAACTCGCTCCTAACAAGAATGCGCCGTAGAGGTGTTCGACCCAATGTTTATACCTACAATTCTCTGTTGAAGATATGCGCATCAGATAAAGTGCCACGCTGGAAGGAGGCCCTGTCGCTACTCAGTCAGTGCCAGCGGGAGCCCGGCGTCAACCCTGATCTGATCACATTCACCACTGCCATGAAAGCCTGCGCACGTGCGCGGCAACCAGGGAAGGCGATGGAACTATTTCGTGTGGTCAAGGATATGGGCATGGAAATGGATGTTTACTGCTACACCACAGCAATGGACGCTTGTGCGAAGGGAAAGAGGTGGAAGACTGCTCTCTCCCTACTCGACGAAATGAAGGGGAAGGGAATAACACCAAACGAGGTCACTTATGGTGTAGCCGTTACGGCCTGTGGCAATGGGGGCAAATGGGAAAGAGCATTAGAGCTCCTTGATCAGATGAGGGAGAATGACCTGAGAATCAACACCATAACCTACAACTCTGCGATTGCGGCCCTGTCGAAGGCAGCACGCGCTGAGTCGAAGCAACACGCAGGCGACGTGGACACGGACGTCTTATCGCAAAAAGCACTCGATCTCATCAAATGCATGAAAGACGAAAGCGTCCGACGAGATTCTTTCACATTCTCGTCAGCCATTAGTACCTGCGGAGCGGCGGAAAGGTGGGAGGAGGCGGTGGACCTCATCAAGGCTATGAAAGAGGACGGGACAAAGCCAAACAAAGTTGCATATACATCTGCAATCACTGCATGTGCGAACTCAAGGTAAGGGTTGTCGTTCGTAGTCTCTGATTCTTTATTATCAACTTTTTACACAATACTTACCCCATCTTTTGTGAATGAAAGACAATGGGAGCCGGGAGCACAATTGTTCAAGGACATGCAAAACGATGGCCTCAAGCCTGACATTGTGGCGTACAATGCATTGATAAATGCGGGGATGACCGCAAACGAACCCTTGGAGGTGTTTGACTTGTGGCTTGAAATGTGTCAACCAAGTAACGAGAGAGTCTCGCCTGATATTGTGACTTTGACCGAGGTGGCCGCCACCCTTGACAGTGCCATGGGAAAAGTCAACAGGGAGAGGGCAGACAAAGTATTCGAGGACGCCGTGGCACGCGGACTGATATTGAGGAAGGATTCTTTGGACACCTCCTGGGAGGTAGACTTGAGTTCTATGAGTTACCCCGTTGCTAGGACAGCATGTCGTTACATATTTCGGCAGATTGTAGAGAGGTACGATGACAGCGATGATGACAATTTGAAGGACTTGTCGCTGATAACGGGGGCATCAAGAATGCGAGAATGTGTTCGCGAGGTGTTGCGAGACGAGCTCAAGCCGGCCATATACTGTGTTGTGCCCAAGTTAGAGCAAGGAACTCTGCAGGTGAAGGAAAAGGTATTGAGAAATTACGTTCAAGCTAATCTGGAATCGTCTGCCTGAAGATGACTGTAAGCGTAAACTATCGAATTAGCTTGACTGCATTGGACCATTGCAGTGGAGATAGCGAGGCAGATCACCCCCCAGAGAATCATGTTCGATGTACTATTTCTGCTCACGCCAAAATGTGACAAGAGATATTTTATCGACTACTTCTTTGACCGTGTTCGAACAGGTTCGAACGTGGTTCGATCAACTTCTTCTTTTCGTTTAGAAGCTCTGTACGAACAATACGAACGAAGCTCGAACGAAGTGTGTTATCTTTCTTGAGCGTTGAGGCCTTGCGACCTATGCTTGCGACTTACTTGACGACAATCACTGCGTTGGACTGATGAAAAGCTTTTTTCTGTTGGGTTGGTATTGTAATTCAGTCCAATTGTGTCAAATCCGTTTCTGTTGACCTGTCCACGCGACACGTGCAGATCGTGCAGATCAGTACCACTGCTGCCAGTCCACGCACAGATCGCCCATCGCAGCACAGTCCTCGCGATAGGCATTTGCATGTTTTTTTTCTGTTGCCAATCATTCACAAAAACACGTCAAGCCAAGCAAAGTCAAGAACCTCATAATTCATGTCATCTCACTCATCTCCGCCAATTCTCCAGAGGCTCATAGGCAGTGGTCCATAGGGCTGATAGGCATTGATACAAACAAGTAGAAAGTAGAAGACAGTGAGAAGAACAATGCCTAAAGGAAGTTTCTCTGCTCTGAAGGTGAGATGGCGCAAGCGGTTGTTTTCATTGCAGGCGATGATTTCAGGCTGAAACTCACGCGCTGTACGAACGTTTAGGATGTGTCGAACTCGACAGGGACAAGATATCCTAAGGACAGCCGTAGCTGCGCCAAGAAAACATCTGTCAAGAGGAAACCGCAATCATCCCTGACCAGGCCACCGCATACATCATCGAAGGATGCCGGCGCGATTAACATTGATCAGAAGAATGATGACGATCCCATATGGGTAACAGACTACTCCGAGCAATTGTATGAGTATTTCCGTGCCGCAGAACTACCGATTCCAAGCTACATGACTAGACAGAGAGAAGTATCCGCGAAGACGCGTGCGGTTCTTGTTGACTGGCTGATTGAAGTTGGTGCCGAACATGATCTAGTTCCCGAAGCTCTATATTTGACAATCGGTGTTGTTGATCGCTTCCTTGGAAAGGAGAAACAAGTTCGTAAAGCTGAGTTGCAATTGTTTGCGCTCGGTTCCCTCCAGATCGCGACAAAATATGAACAGACGTGGCACTATACCACCAAGGAGCTCAGGTGAGCCGAACTTACTATTTGACTGTTACAGTTCATCATTTCTGCTTACATACAGTCGATGCTGCACGGCACCCAGCACTCTTTGCGCCGATGCATTTGACGAAGATCAGGTGAGAAGAGCACTCATCGCTATACCTTATATTATTCCCATGTCACACTAAAAAGTAAACTCTTCACCACAGATCCTACAGGCTGAAAGAGACATATTGAATGCCTTAGACTTTCGAATCACATTCCCAATCTCCCACAACTTCCTAGTCCGCTATCTCAAAGCCATTGGCGAAGATATGCCAGGTAGGATGAAGCAAATGAAAGCTCTCTCCAGCTACATCCTCGATGTGACTCTGCTCAGCTATCACATGTGCGAAGAATACCTCCCGAGCGAGCTCGCAGCCATGTCCGTTTATTTGGCTCGGATATGCATGGAATTGAAGTTCAAGCACTTGTCCTTTCCTCCGCTGTCGGAAATGCTGCGGCGCCATACCGGATACTCGCGGACGAAGCTGGAAAGGATTGCGTGCGATTTCATCGAGGAGAAAAAGGTGATCGACAGTTGGGGTTTGAAGGCGTTGAAGAAGAGGGATGGTTTCGGTGCCGACAGGGACAGGTTGCTGAATTGGCTGATTGCTACACTCGAGGCGTGAATATTGCCACCATCCAGTCGTCGTGAGGTAGCAGTGGGAACTCAAGATTGTAGATTGTGCTGAGCTCCTTGGTCCGCTGATTGCCACCAAAAAAAGGCAATTTATCAAGCAGATCATAGAATGCACCGTAAACGTTCATAGCATTATTTCGTCGCCTGTTTCGTCACTGTCGTCTCCATCCATCATCAAAGCATCCTCAAGACGAGCAACTGCCTCCTGATCTTTCCTTTTTGTCTCCTTTTCTCTCTGCTCCTTCAACGACGTCGACGACTGCTCCAACGCCAGGCGTAGCTTTGCCTCCTCTTGCTGCAGTTGGCACACGACCTTTTCGAGGTTTTCTTCAGTGGATATGAGGCGCTCATATTCTTCGTCGAGCCGCCGGAGGGTGCTCACGTGGTGCGAGATGTCGGCCGGCGACTTCGCAGAAGTTTTCGTCGGTGCATCGAGCGGCGGTGGCTGTTTGCGATTGGAGTCGGAATCTTGATTCTTCGTTCGCTGGCGGCTCTCACTCTCATCGCCGGCCCCCTGCCCCTGCCCCGACGCCAATGTCATCGTCCGAAGTTATCCCTGCCTGATCGTCCGCGCTCCTCATCCTCAGCTAGGTACAATACATATCTAGATTCACGTGAATTACACCCCATGTGATGGCTTTGCGTCACAAGGCGATCCTGTGACT
>JALLPA010000816.1:0-12984 GCA_036939895.1 Thalassiosira exigua
TCCTTAAATACAGTTTAACCTAAAACCAAAAAAAACACGCGACGTCGGTTGATTGCTGGATATGACACTGCCCCGCCCGTGAATCTTGGCCCTAGTATTGTGGCCGTACTTCCGTCATCGCACCACCGTGGGAACTCCACTCAGAGCGCCATCTTGCAAAAAAACCTTCCGCGCTCGCACTGCAGCTCTTCCGCACTCATGAACCCAGAAAGCCCACATGATACCGTGGGGTTGCTCCAGCGACCCATCTGTACTCCCCCGCCCGGTTACCGTGGGGCCGCATCAGCAACTCATCCATACTCCCCCGTCCCAAAGAACGACGCTCAAATCCTCGCATCAATACCGCAAAACCGTGCCAGCGGCTCTCCTGCACTCCCCCGGCCCCCAAATCACCGTCCCTATACCACGCCAGGCACGGCTCTCTTGCACTTGCCCGGCCCCCAAATCACCGCCCGGATACTGCACTGCCACGCCAGCAACCCTCCTGCATTTCCCTGGCCCCCAAATCACCCCCCCAGTACCACCACGCCGTGTCAGCGGCCCTTCCGCATTTCCTTGGCCCCCGAATCACCGCCCGGATACTGCGACGCCGCGCCAGCAGCCCTCCCGCACCCTCTGGCCTCCGAAATCCCCGCCCCGGTACTGCCACGCCGCACCAGTGGCCCTTCCGCTTTTTCCGGCCCCCGAATCCCCGCCCCGGTACCGCCACGCCGCGCCAGCGGCCCTCCCATATTTCCCCAGCCCCCGAATTCCCGGCACGGATAACGCCACACCGCGCCAGTGGCCCTCCCGTAATCCCCCGGCCCCCAAATCCCCGCCCTGATATTGTGGGGCCACACCAGCGGCCCGCTTGCACTTCCCCGTCCTCGAAAACTCAGCCTGGATTCCACAAGGCTGTGCCAGCGGCCCTGCCGCACTCCCTCAGCCCCTGAATTCCCGCCGCCGACCCCGAAAACGCAGCCCAGACACCGCGGGGATGCGCCAGCAGCCCTCCCGCACTCGCCCAGCCCCGGGAACGCCCCCCCCCCCCGGATTCCCAGCAGCAACAGCCGCCGGGCCGCCGGCGCTCTGCGCGCATGCGGTACGCTCGACGTTGTCGGTCGCCACTTCCCGACCCTCCCGCGCCGACCCGCGGACGCTGGCGGGCCCGTGGGCCCAAATTTTGTCGGTTCCGCGCCCACCCCCGATCCTGCAGATGCAGCAACAGGCCCCGCCGTTTCACATTCCCGCCGGCCAGCGCGACAGCAGCACTGGTGATGCGGCCGGTTGCAGCGCCGTAGCTTCTCACGCTTGCGCTGTGTGTGGAATCGCACTTTGTTTGAAGAAAAATGCGAAAAATGAGCACCCCCGAAAAATAGGTCGGACTGACGTGCATCACTGTACTGTCATTGCTGAAATTGCTCTCTCAGAAGCAAATAAACTCGATAAATGGTCACTTTTCTTTATTTATAAGAGATATGCTTAAATTGAAAAATATTGAGAAATTACAAATACATGATAATGAAGATATTGATATAAAAAATACTCCCAGTAACTTCTAGACAAAAACTAGCTATCCATCATTATTGTCCAACAGCTGCACAATCCTTCAAAATGTTACCATTGCATCATCTGATACCGCAGAAGTACATGTGGTATCAACTCCATCTAACAGCCCTTCATCTAAAGAACACATTGAACTGAAAGAGGGGCTTAAGATACATATGGAGGATGTAAAAATAATAAACATCTGGTAGAGATTGGTATGCCCAGCAGATAAGGTCTATTTGAATTAGCTTTCTCTATCAATTTCATCATTCCTAATACGGACAGATGTATGCAATGGATAAGTGATATGAACAGTTGACAGTGTTATTCATTGTAATGACTATCTAATGTCCATAATACAATGCATTATTACGATGAAACGTCCTGGATATATGTTTTTACTAAATGATGAATCCAAAGACTTATGTGCAGAATTGCTACTTGGTCCAATAAATATAAGTTAAATCACCTATCTATGAGTTTGGAACGCTCACCTGACATAGCATAGCAGGTGATGGAAAATGTCTAAAGAAACATGAAACATAAACATGTACATCAACGATATAGGATGCTTATTCAACATGGTATTGAGCCTATTAAGAACCAATGACATTGCTGTTAAACCATTCAAGTATGCATGAGACCAAAAGCAAAAAAAGGGGTGAACCTATTGATTCAAACCAACCAGATTATAACCACATGGAACTACAAAAAATCAAAACAACTTGACAGAAACTATTGTCGTTTATATTAGTCAGACATCTAGATACAGTGGTTGCAATTTTTGCTTCATAAAGAGTGCAGTACACTACATATGTAATCAGATTTTTTCTGATTCCTTCATGAAAATTGATATACTCATGACAGCCAGGTGTGTCAACTTTGTCCCCACTTTTCATATCACACAAATCACGGCAATATAAGTTATCCCATTTCTACCAACATGACTGCACAGTGCCTAAACTGTTTGCTCATGAAAGAAAATTTCTGAACCACATATCAGAAATTCATAGTAAACAAATGTGTACCGTTCATCGTTCACTGCAGCAGACGTTATCACAGGCACCCCATACCCCCTCACCCCCACCCCACCCCTGAACTCAATACTGATTCATCAGACCCCAAAGCACCCGCACAAAAACATTTTACCGATGGGTACGTTTTAAGTTACATTAAAGTTTGTCGAAATGGACAAAAAACAGCCCAAATATGATTATTGTAATCAAATGAATACTGTGCTTTCAAACTTTGAAATGTATACAATAGCTTAGACTCTACATGACTCATGGTATTAAATCAAAGTAACCCCCAAATGCTTACCGATCCTTTCTATTGAATTTCACTGAAAAACTTTCATAAAATGCCTATTATTCCTAGATACGTTACTCACAAACTGTTTCACTGTAACTTAATAATTTCCATCGATCATACTTTCAATCCGTGGATCAATACATATAATATGCGCTAGATCTTTAAACACATACTTTTATCCCTCCTTTTGACTGTGCAGAAATGAACAGACCAAGTCACGCAGAAATTGATGAACCTCGAGCATGCCTTCCCGTTCTTGTTATGTTTGTTTGTTGTGGTAACCCCCAGCATGAGTCTGGTGCGATGAGCAAAAAGATAGTGGATGCTCATGACTTATGTCTCAATCCTTTTATCAGTTAAGCTTAATATATATTTGTTTAGATTGAGCACATAATATTCATTTTCTGGCTCTGGCATTGCCATCAATAATTGTTGTCTCTTCTATATGACCCCGTGATCTCCCACAAAAAAACTAATTGCTTGTTTGTCTTCTGTCTTGCCAATCGAATATCTACATCAGCATAGACATTACACAATGCCTGGCATTGGTCTAAAGTAATAAATGTATACCTTTTCTCTCTAGTAAAGTTCACCAACAAATTCCCTAACACATGAGCAAGGTGCCTTTTCACTGCAAGCTAGTTCAACTGCATATCAAGCTACCATAATCCTTTGATGAGTCATTTCCAAGGCTGGAGCTGAACGGGGTGCCTCCAATGGAGGCCTAAAATAGGGGCTACTATATACACTTGCTTAGTTTACAATATTGGGGGAAGGGCAGTCAAAAATAGATAAAGTAATCAATTTTATGAGATAGCTGGTAGAGTGTCAACTATCAACAGCATGGTAGGTCTATCAGCACGGATTGTTGGATTTTTCTTTCACTTTAATACAAAAGATTTGGAACAATGGTTTTAACTAGGACAGCAAAACAAAGACTGACCACTGGTTACAATGCAAGGCCATGGGCAATGTATTCAGATGTAGTACATAGGGGTTGGCATGCATTAGAGAGATCACATCTGCTGTAAAGCTACCAGGGTCTGCAATAAGGAGGGGTAGCTGCTGTTGTCCTTGACAGTTTCGGTCTTGCTCGCCATTTCGTTTTAGACATGTTGTTATCCCAGCTCATTTGATTTGACGACAATTTTCAGAGAGTCAGAATTTGTAGTGTGCGTGTCTAAACATTGCGTATCAAAATATATTGTCTACAATTTTTACGGACTCACGGATGTTTGTGGTATTTTTGATGAACCATCGGCCGGCTTGGAGAGTCTCCTGGTGGCATGGTGCAACTCACTCAAAAAACGGAAGTAGCAACCACTATTGAAGTGCTGTGCGTAGATAACGTTAGCCTGATGATTTTGTATCGAATTTATGAGCTCTGCTTGTGCATCTCTACATGATGTCAAGGAGTCTCTGGGTGTCCGTGCTCACACGTATGAGGCTACTCTAATAATAGAGTAGCCAATTGGTGGAGCCCGGCTTGATATGCCCAATTCCCAAGGGAGCCAACGGTCTGGCCAATGGGATTCGCGCGNCGGGGGGGGGGGGGGGGGGGGGGGGGGGGGTGTTGGGGTGGTTAGTGCTTGGCCACCCCGAATTCCAACAAAAACGGCGGTTTTGATTAATGTACTGGATTAGGGCAGAATATTGTGACATTTTCAATGTAAAAATGAGGAAAACATTTTGAATTTCAATGTCTCTCAATGAAGTAACTTAATCCAAAGAGATCCTTTTGTGGAAAATGGGTCGTTTTTTCCTCCTGGCTTCTGATATTAATATTAATTACACTGTAACAAACCTATTCATGTTTTTGTCAAACAATAGGGACAGTCGACAGTCGCGTCCAGAGTCGCAAGTAGTTTCACTTAGTAATGGGAATAGCATCAAGTTGAGCCATACTGGCTCAATGACCGACGTCTGCTCAGGTGACCAGCCTTCTTCTCAATCTACAAGGGGATGACCATTTTATATTGTGGCCAATCGGGATCGTCTTGGGGGAGTTTTTATTATTCACTAGCCAAAGTGCCGCATAAGTTGTAGCCGTTGTCTATCGAAGAAAGAGTTCAGAGCTCTGATGTGCTGGAGTATTTGCAAAACTCGCTGGCAAGCAAGCGTGCACATTGTGTATTAGGGCCAATCAGAGCTGAGTTCGTCTCCTAATCCCGGATCTTAGATGTCCGCACAGCCTCCATGCGCGCGTGTCCACCTCAGACTCATCCTCCTTCACGAGCCCCTGTAAGTAGAATAAGACCAGGGACTGACCAGCAGCGGCACGTGATAATGTTCGGTGGAATCGTCGACGCCGAACCTCACCGGCACCTCGTCCAAGAACGGGACGGACGCGACGCGACTCGAAGGATTTCGGGCGAAGTACTCCCCCACGTGAAACACCCACTCGTACCGCCCCGCGCGAAAGTCCGTCCCGGACAAGGCCGGCCCGTCGAGCCGGCCGTCCGCGTTGGTGACGAACGAGTTCAGCGGCATTCGGCGCGGAGGATTATTCGACCCCCCCTCCTCGATTCGGTAGAGTTCGACGCGCATCCCCGAAGCCGGCGCGCCGTTGGCGGTGTCCAACACGTGACAGGTGAGGTATCCGTCCTTCCCGGGATCGGACGAGCCGTCGGCGGTCCAACTCGCGTCGGCGATCGCTTTCGCGCCTACGACGGCGTTTCCTCCGCTTCCGCGAAGCGTGTGCGCGCGAACGACTGTGGAGGCGCCGGCCAAGGCCAGAGTCGTCCAGGCGAGGGCTCTCAGTCGCCACGATCGCGAGGGCGAATTCGTGCACTTGTTGAGCGTTGGCATCGGATCGGATCCCAAGCGGCCGCGGCGATTGCGTTTGCTGGCGGTTTCGGGCATTATCCTTGCTCGCTTGCGACCGGGCTCAGTGTCAGGTTGTGGTTGTGTGCATGGCATGCATGCAACCCTGCAGCTGCAGAGCGCCTGTAGGTAGGTAATGCGCAAGTCGTGACTCTTTATGTCACCAAGTTCTCGCTCGCTCGGCGCTTCTTTATGTCTACAAGATTTGTAATTTAATTGATAGAAATTCTTTAGGGTACGTACCATACCTTATTCATCTTTCACGTTGTTGATTTGAGCCCTGAATCTTCCTCATGCCTTTTCCTTGCATTATTTAGGAAATTTTAATACTACCCCATAAATAATTCCACTAAAAGATACCTCAGCGCTATTTTCAATACCTACCTCTAGGTACCACCGGCGCTCCTCTCTCTCATCCTCATCGTCCTCTCTAGCGTGGGGACGTCTCGACGGGCGGGCCATGTGCCTTCCGGCGGGCGGGGCCGCTACTCACCGGCGGAAGCGCCGGGGAATTGGAAGACGTTCCGAGCAACGACGGCGCGAGCGTTGGCACCGACGGACGCCAGAAGTCGCGAGCGTGGCCGCAGTATCGGGTGGGTCCTGGTTCTCAACGCAATTGTTCTACTCAGAACGTGGGATTGATTGGAATAGAGAGATTGGATAGAAAGCTACGACGTCAGCCATGCCATGTTTAGTGTGACAAAGTGGTTCGGTTTTGGTATTCCGAATACTTTTCTGTCCGCGCTCGGCCTCTGGGTCGAACGGCAGGTTAGGTTCAACACTGGTGAGTGTGACAGGCTGGTTTGATTTGGGCTTTCGGAAATGCTGTTCGGTCCGTGCTCGACCTCTGGGTCGAACCTCAGGATCTGCTCCAGTTTTTGGTGCACGGTCGTGCCCTCCTGTGGGCTGAAGCGATATTCTTCAACACATTGTCATTCAATTTTATCCTATTTACGATATGCTCCCCGCGATGGAAATTATTCTAATGGACGCAGAACGGATTGAATTCTAAGATGGATGCAGAACTTTGTGCTCTTGTTCTAGAAAAGGGCCCAAAACGAAAATCGGGGAGCCACCGTCAAACCTATATTAGACCCAAATGGAATCCGACTGTCCCCGAAGAGAGGAATGCCCCTCGACTGCCTTCGTTTCATTCGCCGTGCGTTCCTTCTTTTTTCCCTTCCCTGATTTTGATTGCCTCTTGTGCGACTTGGCGCTCCTGGAACCAACGTCGGGAAGGGCGGAAGCGGTGGCCTGTTCCGAGTGTTGGAGTTTAGGAAAGAAAGGGAGGCAGAGGCATCGTTGATTAGTATGGGTGGCCACAGAGGGATATTTTATACAGAAAATGAGATGAGCATGAGAAAAGCTCGGCAATATTGAACGGCACAAATAGCTCACAGTAGACGTCGAACCGGCTCCGGCCGCGGTGGTTGTGGTAATCAAGCCACTTGCGGTAGTAGATGCAGTGGATGTGGTGGTTGAGCCGACCGTGCTGCCCGTGGTTGCAGTGCTGGTAGCCGTGGACGTCGTCGAACCGGCGGTGGCTGGGACTTCGGTGGTGGTTAAGCTGCTTGATGAAGTAGAGGCAGTCGTTGATACACCATCAGTAGTGGTGCCAGTGCCACCTGTTGTCGTGGTGCTACCTGCCGTTGAGACATCGGTGTTTGCGCTGGTGGTGGACGTAGTCGTAGAGGTTTCTTCGCCGCTGGGTTGGAATTGGTGGAAGCCATAAGCACTCGTCGAATATGCGTCCTCTCTGTCGTCTAGGATGGCGATGGAAATCCCTTCCTCCTCGGCAAGACGAAGGTGATTGAGTGTGTAGGGACCATTGACTCCATTTTCGAAGATCTTTCGGCCATCAAAACGGAGAAGGGCCAAGTTTGGCCCCGTGCTGAGGTCGATTTCGAAGCTGGTTGACTGTTTATTTCCAGCTGAGTCAACAAGCTCGCCAAATATTCGATGTACGCCTTCGCCATCCGCGTAGACTCCCACCTCTATTGCCAAGTGATCGAAATAACCATCTGAGTTTTCGTCCAATCCTACATCTGAGAACTCGCCGCTAAATGCGGAGGCGCTTCTACTGACAACGCCCAACACGAACCCCTCTCTTGAAAAATGACTACCCTCTGAGTCTTCTGCGATGATCACGGATCGATAAGTCCCAGGCTGCTCGGTCGCTGTTATAGGCTACCTGTATACACTCCATCTCCTTCCGTGAGATCTGGACCGGCGCCATCGTCTCGCAACACGATAAAATCGACAGATCCATCTGGTTTTTCGATTAATGCTGAAACGGTCGCGCCCCAGACCGGGAAACCGTTGTCAATCAATGTTCCCGTGAATGTCAGGGGCTCTCCGTGGGGCACAGACGATTTGACGAGCGCTGATTTTAGCGTGATGGTCGGTTCCATCAATGTAGTCATGATCAGATATTGAGTTTCTCCGCTGCTTTCATCAATTTCCACGCCAGTGATAGATAGGCTCCAGGTGCCCCTTTCTGGCTCTGTGATACCGTATGATGCCATCCTGCCTCCATATGATGTTTCCGCATCATAAAATATCCCTTGCTGGTCCAACACTACGCCTGATGGCGAACTTAATTGGAAGTCCAGATTTCCGGAAGGATAAAAAATAAGGACAAATGCTTCAGGGACTATTTCATCTATCACGAAGGATGAAATACTGGTCTGACCCTCTGAAAGAGTACCCGCTTTGCTGTTTAGCACTGCATATTCGACAGAGCCTTTTGTTTGCTCAAGGTATCGTGGATTCACCAGATCCCCGTAGAGTGTGGCGAATACATCTTCAGTCTCGGCTAACCCATTATGTGTTCCACCAATATTAGATCCAGATGTCGCATGAGTTCTGACATTGAATCCTAGTCCCAGAGCAAGAGCTGAATGAAGTGGCACGATGTTGTCGCCAACTCCGACAATCAGGCGAGTCACCCAGTCCTCAGCCTTGATATGATCGTGGCACGGCAGAAGGGTCGGGCAGCCCGGATCGTATATGCCAGCAACTGACGTATACTGAACGTTCGGATTGTGACTGTGGGCAAGGTTATAAAAAAGCATGTGTGGTGTGGTCAGCTGTGCCCCGCCTGGTCCAACATAATATTGAAATAAACTGCCAATGGCCAAAGCAAGAGGGCCTAAAGCGAAGAGTGCCGCAATATATCCCCCCTGAATGAAATCTGCAAGTGGAGAGCCCCAATTCGGTGTCCCTAGCTGTACGAGCTGAGTGACGTCCTTGGCCTGTTCGATGTAATGGCGTGAATCGATTCCACCTTTGCTATGAGACACAAGAACAACTTGATTTACCCCCCACCTCCTTTTTGATGCTGCAATTTTTGCTTCTATCTTCTCTGCATTTGACTGAATGGTGTCAGCTAGCCCCATGCTTAGATTTCCATCGTTGGGTACCCCTAGCGCTTCAAGTTTAGGTTCCCAATATGGCTCCCACATATTCCCGCTTGAAAGGAAACCGTGGACCATCACGATAGGCAGTATGATCTCGTCGATGGTAAGGGACACCCAGTCGATTGCAATGCACCATTGTCCTGTATTTTGCGTACCAATATCCACACGGATAACATTATATTCTGGACTTGCCACCTTATTCTCCCCTGGATCATCAGGGAAACGGATCCACTCGAACGGAATCAGGAAGGAGCTCACCTTCCATTTTCCATGTTCGCTGGATAGAAACCCTCCCTCCACCGTGTTGCCATTGAATGACACTTGATCAAGTTCTGGAAAAAGGCTTCCCGTGTCGATGCTAAATGTCGACAAACGAAGAGTTGCCGTTTCTGGAAGCAGTCCATTGGCGAGGAGCTTAGTCCGGTCCCCGATTACCCGGGGTACCTTGATGGAGATAATAAGCGGTCCATCCGATCGGTAGGTACATTTTGTGTCCAGCCCTCCACCTGCCACTGACAAGAACGTGTGATCATCTTCAGTGGGGGATGAAATAGGTGTTGGCAGCTTCAAGTCTGATGCATCAATAGGTGTCAGAGTACCAATGCCCATGACATCGCCCCTAGGACGAAGCCCTATCCCACAGTTGCTCCCTACATTACACGGACGCCCTGGATCCAAATGGCAATTACGAAGTTGGCAATTAGGATCAGGGATGATTTTCACCGAAGCTATGCGAGGAGCATTTATAGTAATCGTTTCAACGAATACATAAACATAATCAATGGGGTGAACAGGGAGAAGAAACTGCTCTTCGTAAATTGGAGTTCCCACTTCATCGTACGCCAGAACTTTAAAGTCGGCAAACAAGCCTTCGATGTTGGCGACGAAAGCGTTGGTAGTTGCGACCAATGGCTCTCCTCCAAATAGATAATATCCAAACCTTATTTCGATGTCTTCTTTGGAAAAGCCTCTGTCGCCATCCGGCCACAAATACCCACCTGATGCCTGGGAGAATGAAAGCCCGCCGAAATCCATGTTTCTTTCCAGATGCAAACGGTACTGTTCGGCGCTGGAGGAGATAATTATTCCTGGCCAGGCATCGTTGATGTATTCTGAGTCGACGTAGCTCTGACCAGGGCAGAAATATGTCAACTGCTCCCCGTGATCACCTTGGTATGACCTCGTGGAACAGAAGTCTCTGAACGAGTACCATTTCTGAATACTTAGTTTTGGCGTTGGAGGTGATAACAGCCCCCGCTGCTGAGCGCGGCTGCTAGCCGACGCCGAAATTGCGTCGACCGCGATGATAGGGAGGAGGACGAGTCGTTTCATTACTTGCTTGATAAGTTGTTGTTTTGTTTTTCATTTTGTGGAATGGCCAGGAGACTCTACTCGGACGCGTCTCGCAGCCACAGGCCACAAGAATTGCGAACTCTGCGCGACGCAAGTGGTAGTATCATACATGCTCGGTCCGTTTGCTGCGCACAAGCATATGGCGTTGTGGGTGCTTGCTGATGGGAGATGGATGGGTCGCGCGCCGATCCAGTGACTTTTAGGAATTCCTATGTATGGTGGAAGAAGTCAGCAGACGAGAACCGAACCCCAAGACCCGAGACTCCCTCACTTCTGCTCTTCTGATACAATCAATAAATAGTTCGATGGAGAGACTCGAGCTCTCTCCGCCCTCTCTAGAGAGAGCCAGAGCTCTCTCGACTGAGAGGAGCATTCTCGAGAGTATGTTTCCCCATCTCTTTTGATCAAGAGTATCCTCTGAGACATTTCAACATACTTGAACTTGAGAAATTCTGACCTGATGAGCTCGATCGTGAAGCTCGATCATGTGGATCAAATACTTCGATGCGTCCTGGATTCCTCCTTCATTCATTTTCGACGGCGTCATCCATTTCCTGGGCTAGTTGAGACCGCATCCTCGTGAGTCTCCGCCCTCAAACCAACAGAAGCGACACGCTTTGTGGCCTCCTCCATTTCGTACACTATCGTCGTTATCGGCAACGCAAACTTATCACGCTGCCCATAGAGCTAGTATCAGGCCTTGAATTGCATCATATTGCTAGGACAGATGCAGTCGCAACCCTTTGAGCCCCATCAGCTTTTTCCTTCAGCCCGTTTGTTTTTTGGACATCATCTTTGAAGTTCTGTTCACTTTCACAATAGAGCAGGAGACCAGGATACGGCCTGCGCTTTGTAGCACAAGTTCTTCCTAACAAATCAGCTCCAACTACTCCTTTCTTGTTGTTTCGTCGGCCCAAGGGAATGGAAGACTGCGCGGGGAAGTTCGTGACGTGTCCTTTCGTCACCTCCCATCCCTTCGCAGCGCCCGCTAAATATCATGCGGGCAGTTCACCTCTCCCCTATCAGCGAGCTACTCTGGAGAAACCACTGCTTCTCACGAGATCGCGTTTAACATAGATAGCCCGACTATTCCTTGACGACTTGGAAAAATGTGTCGCCTATCATACTTGTATAACAACCTTTCCCGAACCTCTCGCAGGGAAGCGACGGACAGCTAGATCGTGCCTGAAGCTGAAATCAGCGGGTCGCTCCCGGATGCTCCGTTTTTTCCAAAAAACGCTGGGAGTTTCCCGCCGCACAAATGTCAAGGACAGTGCCCGGCCAAAGAGAGCTAGTGGAAGTCGCCCCCCCCCCCCCCCCGAGCATCCATGCTGCACCAGATCTTGGGCTGGATTTTGTGGATGTGCCCCGGTTCATCGATCTCATTCTCGATTGCATTGGCCACCGCCGTCGGAACGCGATGGGCGGCCCACCTCCTCGACATAAACTAAGTCGATCTCGGCCCCGGGCCTCTCTTTTCTCAGTCGTTCCGCCGCCCTTCTCACGGCCATCAAATCATCAGTTGCTGTGTCCCCCGGCGGATCCACCACCCGAAAGGTCCTATCCGCGGGGAAAAGAACCTCCATCTCCTCCCGCCGGGCGCTGAGTTTCGATACGCACCGCGCGCTGAAGTGATCCAAAACGCACACGAGGGTGCGCGCGGGGGACCTGCCCTCGTTCGCCTTGGTCGCGAATTCCAGCGCGTTCTCCCGGTCGCGCGTGACGCTGGTGAAACCCCTCATCGTCACCACGCTCCCGACTTCGTGGTTGATCCTCCGCCGATGGCCGCGCCACAGCCGCTGCCGATGGCAGTCCAAGGCGGGGAGCTTCGAGAGCGCCGAGCCGAGGACGCGAACGTACGGCATCACGTCCTCCCGGCTCAGTCGGCAGGCGGCCTTGGTCGTCTCGTGGGGGAGGAACGGGTGCTCGTCGAACTCCACGACGTCCAGCCCTCGAGCTACGGGATTCACCATCCGGTAATCGCCCGTGGTCCAGCCGAACACCGCCGCCGTCTCGTGATCCGTCAGGCCGTAGTCGGAACCGACTTTGAGGCGCGTCGGGAACCCCGTCGCGGCGGCGCGGGATCGATTGTGCTCGTAGACCATGCGGGCGGGGGCGCCCGGGACGAGGCATCCCTTCCACTTGTCGAGGCGCTCGTAGGCATCGACGATTTCGGGCGTCAGTTGGTCTGAGACTGCCGCCGATTCCATGTCTGTCTGATGGCGGGCCGACAACGGGAGGCTTTAAATCAGCGCTTCGCCCGAAGCTGGCGGCGCGTCGATGGGGGTGGCCGATGTTGCCACAGTGCTCATGATGGACAACGTCAATATCAACGATGCCTTCGAGGGCATCGCAGAAGCAGAAGCTTGTTTCGGCCTGTCGGGCCGTCGGGCAGGGCAGGCGGTCGTCTTCGCCGGCGCGCCGGTCGTCACCGACGACGGGCTCCTCCAGTCACCCTGAAGTGCAGTGGCTAATAATCCTAATCAGGCCGTGGGTCCAGTGACAGCTGCATCAAACCAAAACAGACGCCCATCCCGGCCGACTTTTTGGT
>JALLPA010000817.1:0-15430 GCA_036939895.1 Thalassiosira exigua
ATCTTCATGTATGTATACTTTATCCTTCGCCAAAACAATTCCACGAGATCCAAGCAAAGAAAAGGATCGAAACTCGCGTACGAAAAAATATATGTATGACGTAAGAATCAATACAAATTTGAGAAAGCCTTGGATTACCTTCATTCCAAGATAAAGACTTCATTCCGTTGAGACTTCGATCCGACTCGTCGCCAAATAACGGACAATAAAACAACTTCCAACCACTGCTCATCCCCCGCCTATTGTACGAATCGCGGCTCTGCACACACGTCCCGACTCCCGACTCTTTTGATGATTGATTTTGATGCACATGTTGTGGTTGTGGGTGCGTTCAAACTCGTTCTGCTGCTTTTGACATGATGTGTACGAGTGGGGTATCAAGCTGGTCTTGGATTGATTCCATTCTGGCATTCGACAACCACATAAATCCATCAATCGAACCAGCTCAAATAGCCGAAAGCAAAAACGATAACAATGAAGTACGCAACGGAAATCGTAGTCACCGTCACCGCCCTTGCCACCACAGGACAAGCTCAACTTACAGCTAGAACAAAACTACGGACCATGGAGGACGACATCGATCATCTTCGTGCTCTGCAGGAGGAAGCTGGAGCTGGTTCCATGTCTTTTCCCACGGGAGAATCAATTGAAACATTGTCTGATGTGGTGACAGCAGGGAAGGGCTCAAAATCAGCCAAAGGAGTGAGAATTTGTTGCATTACCTTGATGCAAGAGCATTGTATTGATCTCACAGTCCATTTCGATGTGATATGCCGTCTCTTTGTCAACTCGCCATATGGACCGTAGCCAAATATCCCCACAGCCGATTATGAGTGGGTAAAGGGAGAATACAAAAAGTGCATTCGAAGCCGAATTCGTCTTATTAACGGGGAAGTTAATTCAACCCTTGAAGATGTTGATCGCAGCGGAACAATCACCTTTTCCGTCCAAAAGTTGACTCCTGATACCAACCGCATGTTCATTGCCACGAAGACTGTTGTTGGCCAGATGCCCTGCGCAGCCGCCGGTATTAGTCCCCCCCACTGCCCAAATTCAACACGGGATTATTTCACCGACATTCTGTACGTTCATGAGGGCGTAGGGAGCTATAATCCCATTTTCCAAGACCAGATTACGTTCTATTCAGATCACCAAGAAATTCTCAAATTTAACACGACAAGTGGTGATTACGTGTGGGTTCCTTATGGATCGAGTGGTGAAGAAGACGTATCCACCATCAGGTGTTCAAAATTGGAAGGCTACCCTGATGGCAAATCAATTGTATGCGATCAATATGAATCGCTTCCTGTGCCTGTGCTAGGAGGTTCTATTGAAAACTTTGGAACATACTTCTGGTCAGAAGAATGATGGATATATCAGACTGAATATGTAAGCAAAGGCCGATCCCCTGCAGCCATGGATTTCCTTTGTATTCTTTTGCCTCGGCTGCTTGATCTGGCGCTCCTTTGAACCCAAACAAGATCTGGCGGCGTTGAATTGCTTGTCTATGTTGCATTATGGAATTATTTTGATGTCAGTGTCATACATACTATTGTTGATAGCTCTTATGTTTAATTGTCTTGGATCACTGCATAAATAGAACCTGAGATCTTTCATGTCTTGTGTTCGATAGATATGTGCCATTTTGAAACCGGCCAGAAAGCATCACATGTTCCCCATCCATATCTCAAGAGAGTTGTACCCCCCCCCCTCCCCGTTGCAATACGAGAAGAACAATGGACAACGACAAGGGCTTTTCGTTGCATACATTTGCCTTGCCCCCATTCATTCCAGTTGGCATTCCAAGGAGCCCCGAGGCCTGACTTTTTAATGGATGCGTTGGCCCTTTAGTTTTTCTCCCCACAGTTCGCTCTCTACTTCTCTGTCTGTGCAGCTTTGCGTTATTGTGTACGGAGGATGGCAATTCGAGCGGTTGCCCTTTCTACTCAATGCCGATGACTTATCTCTATGCACCCTACATTCCTTAGTGCATCTGATTCAATGGAACAAACACCAACGAACCCTTCTGCCACACAACGCCCAGCAGCCCATCTGAGATTCATTAGCGAAAACCTGGTGATTGCTAGTCATCTCGGAATGGAGTCGATGCTCTCTCTCGCCTGCCTGCCACCCACCGCGATACGCGGCGCACATGAGGTTCAAAGAGTTCTCGATTCAACGACTGCAGCGCCCAACCAGAGTGATTGACCCTGATGGTTACAACTGCTGGTGAATATTTCTGCGTCTTTGTGTTATTTAAGTTCAGAGGCCGCGCGATGTTTATACCAACTCAATAATCGTTGATGTTGCGGCAAGCCTTGGAATGAAAGTTTCGTTATGAATGATATTGACCGTCTCGCAGGGAGTTGTTGGGCGCGCACCGTCACTCCAGCGTGCAGCTGATGTTGTCCTGCATGCCCGGGCACTCGAGGGGCTCCGAGACGCACTCGTTCGCCGGATTGGCCTCGCAGAACGCCTCGCCCTCCGGCTGCTCCGCCCGTCGCGCCGCGAGCGTCGGGGGGACGAAGCGTCGCCTCCGCGGGCGCCCGTCGCTTCCGTTCCTCGCGTCGCCGCCTCCCGCCGCGGTCCACGTCCCCATCCACCTGCGACGGGGCGTGCCATCCGGCGAAGTCGGGTCGAGGATCGCGCCGTCCTTGGTCCGCCTCCGATCGGCCCGGTCGCTGAACCAGTCGAAGATCACGTTGACGTACCGCGCGCCGCTCTCGCACGCGGACATGACGTCGTCTTGCCCGCACGCCAGGAGGGCGTACGGATCCCCGCCGCCCTGCTCCGGGTTGATGTTGAGCTTGCGATTGGGGGTTGCGGTCGCGGTCCCCTCGTCGCAAGCCTCGCTGGTGTACAGGAAGTTCGACAGGAACCGTCGGTTGTCCTCGTCCGAGTCCCTCGGCGACTTCTTCGCGTCGAACGAGAACGCGTTCCCCAGCTTCCCGAAGAAGTTCGCCATCGGCGTGGACTTGATCGAGCTCGCGGCGGGGCTGCCGGGCAGGTCGGTGTCGATGTTGACCAGCGACGGCGCGCAGCTCGTCTGGTCGACGTCGAACGAGGCGTTGGGAGAAACGGATTGTTGCGTCTTTTCCGTCGCCTTGTCCGGTTCGAACGACACGCTGTATCCGACCGCTCCCTTCCTCACGGCCGGCGGCGCCGCCGGTCGGTCGACGTTCCCAGGAGCCGACCGCAGCGAGACCGACCGAGAAAACGACGAATTCCTTCGGTGCGTCTCGCTCTGCTGATCGCTCGGTTGGGACGAGACGCTGGTCCACGAGACGCTGTTCCATTGGACGCTCGGCTGGGACGAGGCGCCGTTCCTGGCCGAGGTGCCGTTCCGCTGATCGCTCGGCTGGGACGACACGCTCAGGTTCGACAGGTTCACGGGAGACCTGCGGCCGTAGAACTCCACCGAGGAATCGTCGCTGTCGTCGGAATCCGCTCGGGGCTCGACGGGGTCGAACCGCGACCGCGCCGCGGGGACTCCCGCCGGGGGCGACCGGGAGGCGTCCCGCAGCGACCGCGACTTCCGGACTTCGTCGACGGCCAGCGATCCCGGGCCGCGACTTCCCCCGCCGCCGCCGCCCCCGACGTTCGGCATCGACGCCGACAGCCGGGCCGAGTTCTCCGCGGGGCTGCGAGGTCGGTGGACGTGGTCGAGCATCTCCTTCAGCGACGCGAGGGAGGCCGCGGCGTACGACCCGAACGAGCTGATGCTCGCGGACACGCTCTGGGCGCCCTGGGAGGCCGCGTCGTCCGCGTCGCCTCCGTCCGCGTCGCCGTCGCCGCCGTCCCCTCCGTCCGCGTCGTCGTCGTTCGCGTCCTCCTTCGCCGGCGAGTCCTTCGACCTCGGCTCCGGGAGCGCGGCCAAGTCCGCCCCCGTCCGCGCCAAGTGCGCCCGCAAGTGGTCGTGGACGTCGCGAAAGTCCGGCACGACCTCCCCGAAGTCCCGCAGCGACGTCACGGGGATCTTCCGCCGCGCGAAGTAGCTCGGGGTGAACTGCTCCACGCCGGGATAGCCCTGGAGGGCGTCCGCGAGCGTCGGAGCGCGCCGCCGCTGGGGGGTGCGATAGCCCCGCGGGAGCTCGTCGTCCGCGCCTCCCGCCGCCCCCGCTCCTCCTCCTCCCGGCCGTCCCCTCGCCCCGATGCCGCCGCCGCCGACGTCCGGCCGGAGCACGAAGTCTCCCGCGGACCCGTCGCTCGCGAACCGCGGACGGCGCGGGGTCTCCTCCCGCGCGCCCTCCGTCCTCCTCCGCTCGCTCCCCCCTCCCGTCCACCCCGCCTCGTCGTCCGCCCTTCCGCCGCCCTCTCCCCCGGCGCCGTCCCCAACGAACCGGCTCGGACGGCCCGAGAACCGCTCCCGCCCCGACGCGGCGGCCTTCTCGGCCTCGGCGGCCAGCTCGCGCATCTCCAAGTTCGTCAGGTCTCTTCTTATGGACCGCGCGCGCTCGGCGAGGACGTCGTCGGCCACGCTGGACGGGAGGGAGGAGAGGGTCCGGCTGCGCTGGTGCGGCGGGCGGGACGGCGCGGCCTGCGAGGCGCCTCCGCTCGGGGCGCGGGGCCGCGGCTTCGGGAGGCGCATCCGGGGGTCGTCGCGAGGCGACGCCGAGGGAGTCGCGGAGGGAAGGGACGGCGTCGAGGGATGCTTCGGCGCCGATTCGATCCGTCGCGCGGGTGGCGGTGGTTGTTTCGTAAGTTGTTGTGTCCGTGGTTGGTGAGAATTTGTAATAATTTGTCGCTGTTGTTGTTGTTGTTGTCCATCGTGTCCCCCAGCGCCGACGGCGGGTCGCTGTCGGCGCTGCCGTCGCGCGAGTTGCTCCTCCTCCGACGCCGACCACAGCGATTGCGAGAGCTTCCGGCGGTGGAGCTTGATCGAGGAAAGCGTCGCGGCGGAAGGCGCCGGATCCGGAGCCCTCGCCGCGACGGCGGACGGGGGAGGATCCGGCGGCGCCGCCCGGGAGAAGTTGCTCGTCAGAGGCGTCGCCGCCTCCGCTTGGGCGCGGCTCCCGCTTCCGAAGCCGCGGAGGGGCGGCGGGGGGGAAGCTTGGGCCGGCGCTAGCGTCTGCGGCCCCGGACGCTGCGGCAGCGGGGAGCGATGCTGCTGCGGCAGCGGCGAGAACGACCCGTCCTCGGCCGGGGACAGCGGCAGCTTCCGCACCCTTACATCGCCGTTCTGCGGCGTCGTCTCCGGCGTGACGGACATGGCGGTGTCAGTCGTGACGTCGGCCGAGACGCCACCTCGTTGCCGCGGCTCCGGCGACACCGCGCAACCGGAGTGATCCGCGCATTTTCGCTCGGGGATCGTCGGGGGAGACGGACGGGCGCCGCCTCCGCCGCCGCCGGCGCTTCCCCCCCCTCCTCCCCCCCTGTGGCCCTTGTCGACGAGCCTCCTCCGCCTCCGCTGCCTCCGCGCTCCGCCGCCTCCTCCTCCGCTCCCGCCGCCGCTCCCGCCTCCGACGAAGCCGTCGCCGGTCGTCGGCGCGGGGGGGAGGGCCTGCGGCGCGGCCCGCGGGTCCGGCCGGGCCGGGGCGGGAGTCGTCGCCGCGGTCGACGCCGACGCGGCGGCGGCGACGGCGGGGGGCGAATCCGCGGGCGCACCGGACTCGGCATGAGAAGGCGCCCCTTTGTCCGGGGAGAAGGCCGGGGACGCCACCATCATCGTGGCGGAGTCGGCGTGGTCCATCTCGACGACCGTCGCATGCACCCAAAAGCTATCCGCCTGCACCTGCCGAGCAGAGGCCCGCACCGTGGGCCAGACGACGGGTCCGAGGCGACCGGACTCTCTGACCGACGTGCGCTTGTCTCGGCCAATTCCTTCTCAGCGAGACGGTTTGACCCTCCTCCTCCCGTCGCCGGGCGTCCGCCGTTGCCGTTGCTGCCGCGCCGGGGCCGGAGCGGACGGAACCGCTGGGGCCATGGTTCGTTGTGGTTGTGTTTGTGTTGTGTGAGGTTGTGTGGTCGGAGTGCGCGAGAGAGAGCGTGTGAAGTTGTGAGTTCGTCGGCGCCTTATTCCGCGTTGCGATGTGGCCCGTTTTCGGTCGAAGCTGTGCGCGGAAAGCGGAAAGGAGGCAAAAAATCGACTCCCCGTTGAGGGGGAAAGGCGCGCAGAGGACGCGGTTCGTGTTGATCCGATTGGCACGATACCTTACGGTTCGAATCATCTTCATCTGCGCGAACATCTTTCGATTGCGAAGGAAATTTTCGAAAAATATGCACATACAATTTCGGTTGACGTTGACGTTTTCGGGTACAGAATTCCACGGGACGATGGACGGAAAACCCGATGAAACCTTCTGAAAACTTTGGCCGATTTTGGCCAGAAGTCAACGAACAGATTTCGATGACAAGCTTCGTACCTTAAGCGATATGGAGACATGATCCCTCTTCCCATAATATTCTGATTTCCGCCAGACCCCCTCCCGCCCCCTTCCCCCCCTCTGCGCCCTCGCCCTCGCCCTCGCCCTCGTGCCCCGCCCTCCCGTCGCCTCGTCCGTAAATTTCGCCCTGACGCCCTGGTCCTGGGACTTGCCTTCCTCCTTCCTACCCTCGCGTGGATGCCCAAGGACACACTGCAGAGGTGAGGATTTCCAAGGCGCGGCGCTGCTCATTCGCGTCGCCGCCTGCTCCAGATCAGACTCGAATGACTCACGTGCATCTTTATTCTTTTATAGATCCCCAACCAATGAGCTTTAGTTCCAAGTGGTTCATGGTGGCAAGCAGAAGCCTTCCTCGAACCCAATCATGAATTTCCATCGCAGGGTCTCCGGTTCTCCATCGAAAAGGAGATTCGTATCACCACTTGCGCTGGGAACGCTGGTCGGATTCGTGCTGGGCTCGATCGCCACTTATTATTGTGTGGGCATCACTGGCAATGTTTTTGTCGACACAACGTGGGAAAGCAGGGAGAATTGTAGTAACACTACTGTTGGTGACTCAGACGAACCTCCTTTCTTCCTCGATGAAGTGATCCCAAAGGTCCTTCGTCCTTCATACGAGCCGGATCATCTGCAGTTCCCAGTGACAGCATCCATGCTGCGACAATCCCGGCCGATCGTTGGAAATGTCAAGCGACTGCATGCATACCTCGAAAAGCTGCAGCGGGGGGAGTGCACGAGTGTGCTTTTCATGGGCGGGTCGGTGACACGGGGGCATGGTGCCGGTGGAATGAGTCATGCTTACCCCAAATTCTTCGTTCAGTGGCTCAACGAAATGTATCCTTGCCACGGCACTGATGGTGGGAAAGGCGAACACGTCGCCAAACACACCAACGCGCAGAACTCCCAGACCCACTTCATCAGCTGGTCTCTGATCAGCAACCTGGATCGAATTGATTTGGCGATAATGGAGTTTAATGTCAACGACGCTTTCATTCCTGATAATCCTCATGCGATAGGATCGACGGACCCCGCGACCCCGGAGTATCGGAGCGGGTGGTACAACGAAGCAATCTTGCGTCGTCTGCTGCTGCTACGAAAGCCAGATCCCGTAGCAGTTGTCACATTCAACGCGGACTATAAAGGTGATCCCTGGACTAAAGAAAGGGACGAGAAGTATCGCAAAACGTTGTTTCGGGACAACCAGGAGCCGTCGAAGTTGTGGCTGTCAAGCCTGTTGAGATACCGGTCGTCAGTGCGTCCATCTGGATGCTTCCATTGGCGAGTTTCATCATCTGTTTTCCTCACTGCTTCGTTTACCGGTTCATCCTCATTTTACACTTTGGGTCATCAACTTCCCGCAGGCGTCGAAGAATGGCATGACCATGCAATTCGCCCCGCGCAGGAACATTTACTCGTCAGCGAACTGGCACACTGATAATTGCTGCCACCCCCCTCAGGGCGGACACAGAATCCTCAGCCTTGTCCTTGCTTACAATCTGGTCGAAGAGGAAAAGGTTATGCTGCGGCAGCGTGACTCCCGGCAGTCGACAGCAGATATTGAACGCGACTTTTCTGCGGAGACTGGGAGCTTGCGCCATCCAGTATACCTCTCCCTGGAGGAGGAGAGTTTGTACGTGCGGGATTTACGATCGGGCGATGATAATGCCTTGGATTTCACTGACACTGGCAAGGGACAGGACGCGTGGAGGGACCTTGTATTGGCCAATGAGGGTTGGACGTGGACAGCTGACAACCGGGACAAGGACAAGTATGGATTCATCGCTGACGCTGTCGCTGGCGGCCAGCACATTGCCCTGAAGGTTTCTGGCGGGAAGCACGGCATGGTGGAAGTAAGCTCTCATTGTTCTCGCAGCCTCGCGTTAAACGCGTTTTTCGCTTTTGATTTCACTTGCTCCCTCATCCGGTTAGGTCACATTTGTCGTGAGTTATGAAAATGTAAGTGTAGAAGGTTGCTGCCTGACTGTACTGAGCGTTGTGGATCCGTGCCATCTCATCGGTCGCCGGTTTATGGTCATTGCAGTTTGGAATAGCACTTGCGTGGCTGGATGATGACTCTGCCAATTCGCAGAGCGAACTGTGCAACGAGGCGATAGGGGACAATTTGCCGGTTGCCAAGGGCGTGCACAAAGCTGAACGGCTGATAGCGCTCTGGGACGAGCACGTTTCCGTGCCGACGGTCCAAATATTGAAAAACAAACTCGAGCAGGGAAAGGACAGCGCCCTTCACATTTGCCTGACCCCTCGACACTCCAAGCGCAACGGGGACCGAAACAAATTCAAACTTTTGGGCGTGAGGGTGTTCTAAGACGAGCTGAGGCAAATTTTCCACGATCACCACGTTGCCGGCAGTAGGGACTAGCCTGAACGGATACATATTTAGGCTTGCTGCCGCAGGCCTATCTCTCCCGTCGTTGGGCAATCCGGCGCAGGTCCAGTCAGGAATTGCAGGCGCCACTGCCTTTGATGACTCCCCGCCCTTGCCACGTCTAGGAGACTGGGACCTCGAGCTTTGGGGCTCTGTGGTTGGCGCATTGCCGTCGGGGCCATCACTTCCTCATCCCAGTGGGGTTGGGGGCTGCATGTTTTGGGGCAGCGCTGCCTGGCCCGTCGTCTTTGCTGGCCTCAGCGCTACAGTGCCACCTGGGAGGAGTGGATCTCCTGGGGATCGCTCCCTTCTAACTATTTAGTGTCCAATAACTTTGTCTTTCATCGAGCCCAAAGTAGTACCTTATAATGGATCAACTGCCTTCAAATTTGAACACACCGCATTCTCTTGGAATCATTTGAAGAGTGTGAAGCCAGCCTTCATATTAGGTATGTCCTGTTTATTAAACCCAGATGAAGACCAAATTATTCATAATATGAAGTTTGCAGGTACAGTAACCCTCGACCAATCCAAAATACAATCAGAACATGTTCCAATCGGCTCAGATGCATTTGCTTTATTTATTACGGGAATGGGCTAGGAGGACAATGCCTGAAATGGCCAGGCGCACACCATACAATACGCCAGTTAGTTAATGATATCATTTGGATTTATTCTTTTTCGGGTCTCTACAAAATTGTATGCCATACAAATGCAAAAACGGCAAACATCTTAGTATTACCCATAATTAGAGCTAGCTTTTGATCAAGATGATCCTCTTTCATTTGCATGCGATTAACCATGACAAAACCAACCCCAGCAGAGGTAATGTTCTCGTCACAAGTACAAAGAATAATATCTGGACCAAGCATTGCTTGGACTCCAATGTCACTCAGAATGCACTTGGTTTCTTGGAGGTGCAATGCTATGGAGTCACAAACAAAACAAACAAAACAGCTTGACTTTGGCTGATTTTTGACCGCATTTGTAGACATGTGTATAATTGGGGCTTTACAGTAGACCAAAAATGGTCATTATAAATTTATGCAAAAATGGTGATGGGCGTCAAAAGACATTAAATTCATGTTAGCATCAGCATTTGGCAGAAATTTGGTAAGGTTGCCCCCAGTAGTAATAGGTAGGCAACCAAGAATTAAAAAGTGACCAGACCAGGCGCGAACCTATTTTGTATTTGATTACATGTAGGAAACAATGCTTGTTTCCTCTTCACAAAGTGGGAAGTGGTTCAAATTTATCTTTGTGGCTCTGGAAGGTTATATTTTATGATGGTGCAGTCCTTTTTCTGAAGCGCAGTGACAGGTTGCTATGATATCTTGAAATTGCTAGTGAATGAAATCTTTGGCATCCATTACAAAAATTAGCAACCTCATCCATTCCTTTCACAGTGGAGGCAAATACAACAGTAAGGTTGGATATCTTGTCCTCTGTCACAATTATACCAGTAAGCAGATACAGCTCCATCACTTATTTACTTGGGTTAGTGGTGAATCATCCTGCGTAGCGCTATTACTTCAGTGGTACTCATTGTCATCTCCTCCATTGCAACAACACTAGTTTGTGGTGCCATTGACTTGTTGTTGTCAGTTGGCACAACGCAATCAGGACAGAGGACTCATGACACATCCCAAAGACAAAGAAATGAGGTGCTTAAGAGAAACGCAGAGGGATTTCGAACGTGAAACGTTAGCAAAGTCCTCTATCAGCAGAAGCAACAATGATCGGTGACGAATTGGGATAGAGACACCTTAATATACGGCATAACATCAAGAGCAAGACAAATATAGACCCCACCATTGGCACCAACACCAACAATAGAAATTTTGAATAAAAGAAGGATTTCAGAGAGTACACATTACATCAGAAGAGATGGGTGCATAAGAAAATGTCACGAAATAACAGGACACGAATCTTTCCATTTTACAAATAAATTTTCAAAATTAGAGTTGATATCTGTCTATGTCTGGAGTAGTGACTGGATGGTGATAAGGAGCAACAAGATATGGCTTGACACCTGAAGTGAGTATATTTAATACCTAGCAGTTTTGCATGCTAGAAGATAATGATTATGTCATTTGTAATGAGGTATAATGATGTCAAATCCACAAGTTCGACAAGGCATAATAAACCCATGTCTAGAAGTAGCATAATTTGTTAGGAAAACATTATAAATCAAACTGGTCACGACCATTTCACAGCCACAACCTCAAACCAACTTTTCTTCATCCCATCCTTTATCCTTTTTCACAACACATCTTGGACATCACTGCCTGAAAAGATCAAAACTTCTAATGAATGCTCCCTCCCACACTTTGACAACAGTTCCAACACATTCAAAAGCCAGCACCCTTGATGGTACTGTGAAGGTGTACCAAAACACTATGTTGGTGTTGTTCAGCCCTGCACTATTGGTCTGAATACCTATGCCATCATTGTTAGCGTCAAACCTGTCCCCGTCATCACCAACCAGACATTGATCATTTGTTCAGTCATGTTCTCAATATATTTCATCAAGTGTTTGCTTTTGGAATCATTTGACAACGCACGGTTGACGTAGAGCAAACAACAAGAACATAAAATTTCAAATATCCCTGCCACTACTGGAAATGTCACTGTGAAAGAAATGAGTCAATTGTCAACCCCTTCATGTCCCCTAGCATCAGGTCCAAGGACCACGAAGGTTGAGTTGAGTTCTCTAGATAAAGACAACAACAGTGCAATGCATCATGTCTTTGACTAGAGATTATAACAGAGTTGCAAGCTAGTCTCTTTTGACAAACAGACAGACCCATTGAGTCTACATACATGTACTGGGACATCTGTTGGGTACAACTGCTAGAGGAATCGATGACTGAGCCTGGGATCATGGCTACTTGTCAGATAAGATTGGGGGAACTCATCCCCAGATAACAGGCTCCACAGGAAGAAGCCTACCGGCGGTCTATATAAGCATTGCACGGAGAAACAGGGACAATGCATAAATACCGATGTCATCGTGACCACCATAGGTGTAGCCATTAATTAGGAGACAGATCTCACTATGGCACAAGGGTGTGTGCGTGTAAGTTGAGGGAAAAGAAATATACGAACCCTCATCTCCACTCTACTCTCACACATTGTGAGATCAATTCATCGTGACCACAGACCAATTCTTCGTCGATAATTCCATCCACATAATTTGGTTGTTCAGGTCACCATTAAACTTCTCCTCTAGGATGGTAAATTTTGTGTAGGATATCGAACTTCTCAGCCACGTAAGTCCGTGTTTGTCGCGTAGTCTTTTGAGTCTCTGGCTGATCGGTTCGGTTCCCTCCAGATTCTGCTGTAGCAGACAGCTAAAGAAGGGAAATGTTACACACATCCAATGCAGAAAAAATGTTGATCGCTGGCAGTTGCGTTCGCCCTTGTGCTTGGCGGAAACATAATTCACAGCGGCTTCGAATTCAGTATCCAATTGAGAGATATTGCAATTTTACAAAAAAAATCTCGCACATACACATGGTAAATTTTGAGCATCAGTAAAACAAATCCCAAAGCTAATTGCGGTAAATTGGGTTCTGCAATATTCAATGGACTAAACGATTACACTTTCCTGTTTCCCGATGTTACTGCGGCGTAGATTTCAGATGTTCATCATCAGGAAATCATCAGCCGGAGCTGAGAGTATATACCGAGTTCCTGCGTAGCACCGACAGTTCCTACAATTTATTTTTCCGTTAAATTTTCTACACTTTGATACTATTCGAATTTAAGAAACAACAACGGTCTATTATTAAATGTGCCATCCAAACGCTCCAAGACCACAAAAACAACGACAACGGACTCTTCTCCCCGCTCCCACCGCCTAAGTCAGAGACCCTCTTGTCCCTTACCCTCGTGCCCTTGTCATTTGTCCCTTTTCCACCTTGCTCTTTCTTTCCCTGCATCGCCCTTACCTCCTCATCCTCTCGCCCTTCTTCCCCCTTCTCCTCTTCCCCTGGCCGGCCCTTCCGTCCTCATTATTCCGATTACACGAGGCAGATGGCTTGCCTCTTCTGTTGGAAGCGGAAGAAAACCCATTAAACAATTTCATTAAAAACGTTCAACAAAAACGACTTACCTTCGTCCTCCCCGTCCGCTGGACCCCCACTCCGGCCTTTCTATCCTCAGCCAGGCCACGATCCACACGATGCCGAGCCACTAGGCTGGAGGCTGGCCTCTTTTGTCGGTCATTGTTGGGAGGGAAAGAAAGATTAAAATATTAAATGATGTATTTCACAAATAATAAACAAACAAGACTTGATTTTGTCCTCCCTGTCCCTTTCCTCCCAAACCTCCTCCTGCTCCAGCTTTCCGATGATTCGCCTCTTCCATTGGCTGTGGAGAGAGAAAGATGATTATAATACGTGTCCGATTGCTTAAAAATAGAAGACCTATGGAAATGACTTATCTTGTTCATCCTTGTCGCCCCCCCCCCCTTGATACCACCCATCCATGTCCCATCCGGTTTCCCCCCTCGATCGCTTTGCCTCAGCCCCGTCAATCCAAAGGAAAAGCGAGATGAGGGAACAAATAGTATTTTTTGTTAGAAGAATATCAAACTCAAAAAAGCGACTCACCTCTTTTCTTGCCTACCTGCTGCACCGATGCTTCGGGGCGGATGATGATGGCTCGGCGCCGACGGAGGAGAATTCGGCGGCAACAGGCTTCTTCAGCCGACGTTGATCAACTCCAGCTGACCGGAGGCGATGGCTCACCTCCAGCAGCGCGGACCTGCGGCTCCGGAGGACGGCCGGTCAGCGCCGACAGGGGAGAACCGGTAGCCGTCTGTTGCAGCTGGCAACGAGCGCCACCGGCTGCAGGCTTGGGCTTGGCGAGAGACGGCGGCGGCGTGGTATGGGACGTTGGGTGGAAAAGAGGCTGAGGCCAGCCAGGACGGGGCAGGGCAGGGGTGTGGTCGTAGTCGTTGTCCGTCATTGTCGTGGCTGGGCAAAGAATAATAATGGGGTCATTGGTATTGTCACGCGGTCAACATCCACGGACGCTCGTTCGTTGCTCCTCGCACCGGGCTTACTTCCCGCCCACTCCCGCCCCCTGCTCTCTCCCCAACGACCCTCTCCAGTGAGACCAAAAAATGTCTACTATTCTGGCATGGGAATTATACGCACATCATCGAAAAGTTACCCTCAGGGTTATAGGGGGAGCGGGTGCAGGCTGATCTGTGGTGCACCGAAGCCCATGTAAAAATCGCCTCCCTGCCCCGCCCAAAATAGGCTCTGCCTCGACTTGTCTGGAAGCCAGAAACACACTCACACGGAGTACACAGCATTCAAATCAAACGGTCAATAATTTCAGTCCAGAACCTAAAATAAGATGATAAATTTGAGTTTTTTTGGTGAAAATCACCAATAAGCGTCAGAAAACGTTTCCTGTTGTTGGTTACCAGAACCTAACAAAGGAAAAATCTTTGAGATGTGTCTGTGACGGATCCCATCCTTTTTGAAAAAGAGCGCTTTACCTAAATAGTTTCAGAAGAGGGTTTTCTGATGAGGGTTCAAACATTCACTTGCGGTGGTTATTGAAGATCTTATCACACATGAAAAAAACACTAGGGACCACCTTCACCAAAACATCAGCAGATAATCACGGCGGTCGTGCTGACAGAGGAAACTGTCAGCAGGGGCAGAGGAGGAGGGGTTGGAAGTGGTCCTTGGGTTAGGGTTTACTTTTTCCTTGCAATGATTGTATGCTCACCAATCCTCATTTTTGTGTATTAGAATCATATTAGCCAAACCCCTGACTTAAAATTCAACCAGCTTGACATGCCTGCCCTCTAACCACATACCCACACCCATTTGATACATGAAAACTAATGACTATCCAGTCATGGTCTCTTTGCTGCAACAACACAACTGATGATCATGTAATCCCCTTAAACTTAAAAACTATATCCAAATTGAAAATACAGTGTTTTTTGAGTTGGTTAATTCATTCAGGTGAAAAATCCTGGTTCAATTCCTGGCACTTCGGTATATATTGCAGAAACTCCATTTATGGTGGACTCTTTGCACATCACAATCCACGTCATTTATCAAGCTGGTGCTTCATGCTGATTAAATGTGTTAAAGAATAAGTAAGCTTACGTAAGTCAATATACAGGAGCTGAAAATGGTTTCAGTGTAGTTAGAGAAGTCTTGAAGTAGCTGCGCGATGATCCTTACGTAATAGTGCTTACATGGTGATTATAATGTTACCTAGTTCCGCATGCCTTATCGAGTAATTGCTAGCAACAATCTTGTAGCATTGTACATTGCACCAGCATTTACCCTTACCCCTCCTCATCATACCATGACCTCTTTCACTTTCAGCATTGCAATGATGTCACTTGAGTTTCCTTTGATGTTGCATTTGTCCATGATGTCCTGCAGCTGTTTTTCAAGTTTGATCAATAATAACCAAGTTAGGAACATGTCATCATAAATGACAGGGAGGGACCAGAGATGGCTGATAAGGAGGGTGTCATAGAGAGTTGGATGATATCAATGTTATGAATATGATTGATGGCACTTGTGACTATGACTATGACTATGACTATGACTATGACATAGATGTTGAAACACACTGCGATACTTATTTGGGGAGCTCGTGCTAATAGCTAATGATA
>JALLPA010000818.1:0-12924 GCA_036939895.1 Thalassiosira exigua
CCATTTGTCTCATGGGACCTTAATGGGGCCGAGTTATGAATCATTCATTTTGGGACGAATTAGTCCCAAACACTGCACACATTACCATGTATAGACTTAGTGATACCAGAGCAGAAAAGTGGCTGCCAGCACCATTTGAATTTTTAGCTTTCTGTGGTAAGATACACCGCTGTAGATTGTGAGGACCATGGTGGTCATAGTGGGTAAGTATGGCATTTTCTTGCAATTCTACGACATTCAAAAAAGTGTGTGATTTGTACACAATGACATTGTCGGCCGGGATTGCTCATATGTTATTGCATTGGGGATAAGTATTGTACTGTTGAATGCATATAAGTAATACAAAATGTTTGTAGTGTGTGCTGAATATACTTCTTCTCCTTTGCTCTCAATTCAGGTTTGCTTAGCATCTCATCAGTTGCAAATTGCTGCTTTAGTCCAAAGTGGGGGGGGGAGAGGGGGGGAGAGGGGGTATCAAGAATGATCTTGAATTATTTGAAGTCATACTATGGATGTCATCAGGCATATACAACAGAGATGAATTTGCGGGTGTTATTTTTATAATTGTTTATTTTCTGGTTGGTACACTACATGGAGCACGGCACACTTCCCGGAAGAAAGCATGACAGTTCATAACATCACAAAAGGGTCCGTCTCTATAATGCAAACCACCCTCTGCAACACACCATGTGGCCATCGATGGTTTTTTCCAGATTTTGGATGATTTTGGCCCAAACAAGTTTTGGTGGCTCTCTATGATATGATAGGACATCCATCTACCCGGATGCCAAGGCATGATTGGTCAAGCTGCAGCACGTGTGTTCAGTGGTACAGTAATGCAGGGCACTGTGCACCAGACGAGTCAAGAAATAGGCAAAGGCAAAGCCAGACCATTTTTTAAACCATTTTTTTATCATGAGAGGTGAGAACTGCACGCAAACAAAAGCACTTTTTATTCGAAATTTCTGAGCCATGCTTGTGGTTTTTGGAGTCAGCAGCCATCACCACACGAACTCCGTACACACAAAAACTCAACTATAAGAGCAGTAAGGTTAGTAACAGAGATAGCTGGCCGATTAATAAGCCCTCACCATGGCCATGGTGAGGGCTTGTTCTACTCTAGGATTTCCGGAGGTATCTGACCACATTCGTGGCCATTGTGCTTGCAGGTGGAACATATGGTACCCACTGTAGGTAACAGACAATACACCCGTGCAGGAACTCTTGAGTGAACCAAAGCTACTGGTGTGGTGGGTATGAAAAGGATTTGTGCATCCCTAGGTGATATAAATATGTATAAAAAGAAAAAAATGATGTGGAAACCCTTGATGGTAGGTGCACATAGGCAGTGTATCAAGGGAGTGTTGTCTCTCACACCTGGGTTGGCCACAGGGGTACTCCCGTATACAGGGGGCGTTGACTTTCGTGACAAATTGGGGGGTGATGTTTTGAGCGATAATAGTCCCCCCAGTTGGAAGTACCCTTGTCCCAATAAAACCGAAATTGGCCTTGGGCTTCGCAGCAGCGCAGCCAGTGCAGTCTGAGGTCCATTGACTTCAGTTTTCAGGGGACGGTGGTGTTGTTCAAAGTTTCTGAATGTATTCGGCGAATGCGGTTGCGCCCACCCTATTTCAGTGAGCACCTTTCGTAGTGGGATCATGGTTTGGTGCACTCGAAGAGCGCGCCGAGTCCGCCGCTGACAGCATGACATTCTTCGTTATGGTAGCAATGGTGAGGATGAGGCTGTGTATGCTGGGCTGGGCATCGTCCTCGGAGAGGAAAAAGTGGGCGCGGCTGCGACTGTGGGGGTGGGTTTCGTTGTTGAAACCCGCATCGACATGGGCGGCAAGGATCATATCGCCCGCGTGGTAGATGATGTTGACCGCATGGTAGGTGACGACATAGTCTAGCAGTTCGGCGACGGCCTCATTCGTTTTCCCAATGAGAGCGGTCTGTTGCTAGCCAATGGCACTGAGGGCTACGAGGAGCTTGTCATCAAAGGCCTTGTATAATAGAGGAGGGAACCCACGATGTGCTGAGCACGCTTGATTCCTGCATCGTCCAGAGTAGGAGTGTCATCGATTTTGACGGAGAATTGGTGATTTGTACCATAGTTCATGACATGGTGCTTGTGGGGGGGGGGGTTGGAGCGTGGTCAGTTGCTTGTGCTCCACCTTAAGGAGGAGGTCATTGACATAGTCGTTTATGGAGAGGCGATAGGAGCGGTCCTTGTGGAGGGGATCACAGTTCCAAGTCAGCTCGATGCCTACAAATTCCCCCCTCCCAGTCCTCTGACGTATCACAGTGCTCCTTGAACACAC
Organism: Thalassiosira exigua; assembly: GCA_036939895.1. NCBI lineage: Eukaryota > Bacillariophyta > Thalassiosirophyceae > Thalassiosirales > Thalassiosiraceae > Thalassiosira > Thalassiosira exigua. Next base: position 2,322 of record JALLPA010000818.1, read on the forward strand.
GAGGGATATGGTCAGCGTGTTTCTTGTCAATATACTTGACACCGAAGTCGTCAACTACGATTAGGAATTGGATGGGGCGCCAAGTATGGCACCAGAGTCCTGGCATTGTTGGCACCTCACAGTAGCCAGTGCTATTGAGGCATGTGTGGTGGAGGAGGTTGTTGGCCAAGCAGTCAGACTGAGAAAGTCCGCAGGCATCCCAGACAACTTCGAAGTAAACCCACCCTTTGTGTTCGTACTTGGGGAGGTTGTATTCATCACATAACTCCTGGGGGGTGTTCGCATATTTGATGCGGCCATACTACTTTTGTTCTATTTCAGGGGTTTACAAGTAAAAGTTGCTCACGTCGAAGCACGCAAGTTTTTCACCTGGTTGGGAGAGCATGCTGTTTAGCATCGCCTACCAATGTCGAAGGGGCACTCGATGTTGCCTCCTGCGGCGGTGATGAGTATGCGAATAGGATCGGACTTTTTTGGGCGGACTTTGCAGATGACTCGCACGTGGGCAATGTTGCAGTGGCGGTTGCATGGGATGTCATCGTATTTGATGACTCAGAATGAGTCAGTCCCCTCAAATTGCTGCCCATTTGGCCCATTCTCTCCTTTTCCCACCCCCCGACTAATAAAGGGCGCCGTAGTGATGGTCCAGAGTAGCTCGGCTAGATAAAGTGATTACTTTCTACTATTGCTTCGCCGAGCGCCATGGATGTCGATCGTCGCCGCTGTCACAATGCTAATCATGCGTGGCCGTCAGGTGCTCGCCCCATTGTGTGGATGTGAGCGCACACGATGGCACTTTCTGGCCGCCAACCCGCGGGGTAGTTTTTCTGGTGGAACAATACACCCTTGCAGCCGGTGCCCAGCGGGTAAACTGTTGAATGAAAAAATAAAAGTGGATCTGGGAGGTCTGCAAGTCAGCCATGGCTGGCTTAGAATGACCCCCCACATCCTAGTGTCCTGCCCAAGGTGAAGCTCACCCTTGGAAGTAAGCCATCGTAGAGAGTACGAAGAACTCACTCTCGGGGTCGCCAGCCCAAATAAATGGTTATGTGCCCCCTTGAATGGTCCCAGTCTGTGCAGGTTGGGCGTTGTGGGAGAGACATGAAGTCTGAGGCAGGTTCGGTTGGGTGCGTGTCCCTCGCTTCATGGGTTCCCCGTGTGCCCTGTCAGAGAGGCGCCCCAGAAAGGGGGTTCGTTGCACCCTTGGAGGTCCGCCACGGGACGTCCAGGTGGTCAGGTGAGACGTGTGCCAACAATGCTACGGTTGTCGTGTGCTGACCGACTCGGACTTGTGGTACCAAGGAGCAGTGCCTCGGGCTTTGGTGCCGAGGAGCAGAGCCCCAGGCTTGTGGTGCCAAGGAGCAGCGCCTCGGACTTTGGTGCCGAGGGGAAGTACCTCGGGCTTTTGGTGCCGAGTCGAAGGTTGAGGGCAAGGGCGCCCGCGTTCGTTCATGTAGCGGACTAAAGCAGAGCGCCCTTGGACCTTGGGCGTGCTGCCGAGGTGGCTCGGCCTCCTTCACCCCAGGGGTGGAGAAAGGCGGAGCGCTTTGGCCTTTCAGAGGATGTATTGCCAGTCTGCACACGGTGGTGGCGGAGTGTGCGTGTAAACGAGGGTGGGTTTGTGCGCACGGTGCGCGGAGGCCAGAGGATGCAGATGTCAGGCCACACGTCCCCCCCAGCTTCTTATCCGAAGCGGCCGGTTTGACGTGGTCACAGCTGCGCTATGCCCCTACACCCGCCTCCAATGCTGGAGATTAGAGCGGACAATACTGCCGAGCTATACTAAAGAGCACCGTAGTGATGGTCAAGAGTAGCTCGGCTAGATAAAGTGATTACTTTCTATTGCTTCGTCGAGCACCATGGATGTCGATTGTCGCCGCTGCCGCAACGCCAATCATGTGTGGCTGTCAGTTGCTCGCACCGTCGTGTTTCTGTGAGCGCACACGCTGGCACTTTCTTCGTCAACCTGCAGGGTAGTTTCCCGTGGAACAATACCGACACATGCGCCCCATCTCATTGGAGCCAAGTGGTAGAGAGCTTGGGGTGGTGCTTGAGTTAGCGGTATTCAAGCAACTCCCCTGTCTCTTGGTCGACATTGGGGTATTCCAATTTGAGGAGGACAGAAGCAGGATACAGGCACACCACTACCTTGGAAGGATGAATAGTAGTGGCTGGGGGGAGGGTCAAGGGTTTGTCGGCAACAGGAGGTGTGCGATAAAGAGTGGGCAGCGCAGCAGTAGTGCTGACGCTGGCCGCCACAGCCACCATGAGGCCAAAGGTTCAGACCAGGCTCGCCTTGAGCGAAGATTGATTGGTGCAAGACTGCATCCTCCTGGCAACGGGGTTTGTCAGGCACCATTGGAGCTGGCACATGGGCTGCAGGTGAGGACGCAGGTGCGTGAGCTTGGCTGCAAGTGCAGCAATCAATGGGCTCGGTAACTGAAAAGTTGAGTCGCACAAAACTGAGAAGATAACTCAAGTCTAATCGTATGTGAGCCAGTAGGAATTCAAAGTGTGTGTGGGGGGGGCCTGGCCAACACCCATACCCAAGTTCCAGATTCAGGGGTAGGTCCATTCTCTAGAACCGCCACTGGACAGCCTTGCTCAGGCTAAGGTATATGTCCGCTCGGATAGGTATTGACACGGTTTCACCAAGCCAGGGAGATGGCCCCGAGCACAACTGCCACTGACGCGGGCGAGTTCCCAAAAGGTTGGAGGCACCAAGGGAGGGAGGGTGGGCAAAAAATCTGTTTCAACGCCACCGTCTTCATAGATCCAAGGCGGGGACGGCCATTCAGACCGGCGCTGGTTCGCACGGATTAATGGCAGCACAAAGGCTGGCTGGTTAAAGTCTTGGAGAGACCAACAAGGAATCTCAACACAATGATGACTCCGCCAGCCTTCGCGTTCTAACGACTGAGTTTTCGTCACAGTTTGTGACGAGTCATCTTTCGGTTACCATGCTGAGATTTTGATCACAGACTGGTAACTGAAAAGTTGGGTCGCACAAAACTGAGAAGATAACTCAAGTCTAATCTTATGTGAACCAGTATGAATTCAAAGTATGTGTGTGTGGGCCCTGACCAACACGCAGACCCAAGTTCCAGATTCAGGGGTAGGTTCATTCTCTGGAACCGCCACTGGACAGCATTGCTCAGGCTAAGGCATATCCGCTCGGATATAATGGGCATCCGGTTTCACCAAGCCAGGGAGATGGCCCCAAGCACAACTGGCACTGACGTGGGTGGGTTCCCACAAGGTTGCAGGCACCACCACCCACTCTTCGGAAAAACACACTAACCTAAACTCCTGACGACCCCACTCGAGAGTCTGGCGCCAAAGATCCATCAGAAGGTTGCCTTCAGCACTTTTGAGACAGCAAAATTAACGTCTCCTTCATGTTCCTGACCTCCGAATACAGGTGAATCATGGTCCTCTGGACCGTTCGTTCACCATTCACCCTATCCGTAGACCACCTGGCTTGGAGCTCAATCAAATGTGGGGGGACGCCCATATTGGTACAATGGGTGGTGAAGAATCGTCGCCCAGACCTCTGAACTCCATAATCGTCCCAAATGTCGCATTCTGGGTCGATAAGACTTGTGGTGTTTTGGATCGTTTCCAGCCGCGTGAATATGTTCTGCTTGTAGTCTGACGCCAGGGCCCTCTCGCCGTTTGAACGTCGAAACGCCCAACCATCGGCGATGCCCCTCATCGCCAGCCCATTAATGAATCGTTGCGTCCAGACAAAGAAGATGATACCCGAATCTGTGAGCCCAGCAATAGGGATCATATAGCACCCAGCTTGTCCATCGTGGCTCTTGAATCGACCGACGACCGGCCAAGCAATGGCCGAGAGGTCCTCGATATCCTCACGGTATTCGACGTCATAGCGGAGAGCAGCCAAATCAGTCCAGACTGCCTCGTACCCTCTCACGCCCCCAAGGCATGTAACCAAGAGAAACATGCATGCGTTCAACGATTCTGCCGACATATCTTGCCTGAATTCTTGGTATTCCTTCTCGTACATCTCGAGGAGTTTGAGGAGGACAGCAATGGAGAAAGCTCGGTCTTGTCGGACCACGTCCCCCATCCTTGCGCAGCACCCATTAGCAAACTGTTGGTACCACCTCCCTTCACTGGGATTGCGAGTGGCGACGTATCTTCCCTTGCTCGAGGATGTGGAAAAGGCAATGTCTCCTCCACTCTCAGGTGAGGCGTCCCAAATCACTGTGTAGGTACCCCTCACCTTTCGAGCTGTTCCGTATTGCACGATATCGCCCTTCCGACCTGGTTCAGTAGATCGGAAGAGAACCATGATCGCCTGGAGCATACCCATGTGCTGACCCTTCGGAAAAGGGCCCAAGCAAGGGAGAGGGTGCGAGATGCAAAGGGCGTCCGCAAAGCCACAGATCTTCTTGACCTCTCGAACGTGTCCTGCAACGGTGGCAGACGAATGGGACAAGAAGGCGTCCAAGATCGCCCGTGTGGCCAAGGCTTCAAACCCTTCATCCTCGGCCAGTCCAGGGACGAGGTCTCGTCCCCTCAAGTTTTGGCTTTGGCAGTTCGGGCACTGAAAGGCAGAGCAGAGATGATCTCCTGGCCTTGCCACTCGGAAGCGCGCTTCGTCCTCCACCTCCGCCAAGGATGCACCATTAAAGTCACGAGGGACAGCAGTCTCGAACCTGTCCAAGTCATGAGCTTGGAAACACTTCGCGCAGCACGCGCTCGTGCAGGTCGTCGATGCCCCACGGTTGTGCCCATAATTGGCGCAAATAATCCCTGACTTGTAAGTGACATGTCCGTGACACTTCTTGCAGGGCACATCCAACAGCCACCACCGCTTCTCGGTTTTGGCGGACCAGCCATGGGCCAATCGATCTGCGTTTGAGAGGAAAGGAAATACCCACGACGAGGGGTTCGTGCATGTCGTGAGGCCAAACATCTCCGGGATGCAAGAAGAACCAAAAATCCATCTCCTTCTGAAAACGTGTCTTCCACTCCTCGTAATAGAGCAGGCGAGGACAGATGAAGACATGGGTGACAAAGTGATCTCCTTGAGCTTGAGCCACTTCTCATCCGACGTGAGCGCACACACCCCGATCCTATCGGCGATGTGCACGATCGCGCCAGCCCACGCGCCAGGCGTCTGACTGCAAGGGCGCACCTTCCGCGCCGCATCTTGAATCCCCAGGTATGCCTGCTTGGCAGCGAGAGTGTGACTGGCCTGCCACGTCAGGTCCTCCGTCGGGCCCACCACCCGCTCGTCGTCCACGAACGTGAGGATGTCGCAAGCCACCCTGCCGTCAGCGCGCACCTTTGCAATCCAAGCCACCCTGGGGTCATAGTGCTTAGACCCAGGGAGGTTGAGGCGAACACGAGACCACTGAAATGGGTTCCTTTCAGTCCCATCGTCGTTCACCCGTTGCTCATGACGATCCCCCTTACACACCTCCTCGGCTACCAAGATCATCAAAACCGAGTTGTAAGGCGAGGCGGCGAATCCCATCAAGTTCCGCACCCAATACGCCCAAGAAGCCCCAGGGGCCTCGTCTTCCCCATACAACGGGCGCAAATCGACCCCAGTGTACGGCATGACGCTCGGATGTAGTTGGAAGTTGAGAAACATGTCGCCCACATCCCTATCCGTCATCCAGGAGTTTGAATTCACCACCCAACAAAGCAACGAATCAATGGTGGGAAGCCAAAAGGCTTGGACCCACACCTTCTCATTGAGTTTGTTCGCTGTAGCGTCGTAGACCAGACGAATATCATCCTCTCCCTTAGGAACGTCAAAGTACTTGATGAGCGACTTCAGCCTGACTCCGGTGGTGAGCATGTAGCGCCGCCGAATGACCTTCTGGATCTTGGCCTTGGCCTTGGCCTTGGCCCTCATCCCCGGGTCCAAAAACGCAGATTGCGACTCCCGCATGGTTGGTCCTGGCTGTTCAAAATACACCGGGACACCATCACGTGCCACCATCCGATAGCGTAAAGGGTAGCGGTAGTGAATGACCCGCGAGCCTGTCTTGTACTCAAAGCAGTCAGTTCGAGTCTCTCTCCAGCTCTCGCGCGGCCGCGTTGTTCTTTCCCATCATTCTGACTCGTCGCTCCGCTCAATCGTTGCCATGCTTCTCTTTCATATATGAGCAGCAACCGCGTCGGATACTGCGCACAAACAGGCTCCATCCGAATTTTCGAAAGCCAGACAGGGCTGCATCCCGCTGATTGGGAGTGATACCCGGGGCATTCACTCTCTTGTTCCACAAGAAGACAGGCACCTCGGCGTCGTCGGCCTTCACTGCCTTCGCATTTGCCTTCTCTTCCTTGGCCCGTTCAAGAGAAGCCAGTTGGGCATCAACCCTAACACCGTAGGACCCCTTAGCCAACCCTGGATCGTTCCTCAAGTCCTTGAAGAGCTCAGCACCTCGTGATCCCTTGGGGAGGGGAAAGAAAGTGGTATCGCCCCCCTCTCCAATGGTCACGTCGTGATAACCCCCCTCTGCCAGCCGCACATGATACCAAGGGTGATCGGCCGCCCGAACGAAGGCAGGGCGCAAGCAACTGTCCCTTCCATCGACCCCCTTGGCGTCATAGATAACCATCTTTCCAACGGCGTATAGGGGTCCGCTGCGCGATGGCAGTGGGACCGCTCCCCCAGGATGCAGGTGGGGTTGTTCAAGCCCCCCCGCATCCTGCCCCCCATGGCCCCGGCCAACTGAACCCTACAGCCAGGTCTGTTCAGAGGCCGCCGACTCCCACGAATCATTATCCGTCAGTGAGTCCACGTCTCCGCCCTCGGGTGCTCCAATGGGGCACATGAAATCAAACGTCCGAGCCAAGCTCGGCTCCGACAGTGTAGCCGAGCACGTTGTTGCTGTCCCGTCCCCTTCAAACTCCATCCAGGAGGCACCGGCGCAGCTCGACTCCTCGCGAGTTATAAGCGAGGGAAAGGATACATCACTCGAGCTGTCCAACTGATCGTCTGGTCCCAGCAGTGGGAGCACGCTATCCACTCCTTTCTCCTCCTCCGATATGCCTCGTGTCTCAGGCTTGTCTGCCGTCATGTCCAAGTCCACATCGTCCACAGAAGCGTCCCCCATCTGAGTTGCCTCCCTCCTCAGCACCTGCGCCCGTTCCTCCTCAACATTGGTTGGTTGCTCCACAGAACATGCGTCGTCACACGTGCTGTTGCCTGTTGTCTCCTCAGCAGGAGAGCCCCTCCTCAGCTCCATGCTCTGCTCGGCGCGTGTCAAGAGCGGACTCCCATCCACAGTTTCAGCATCCCACAGATGGCGAAACAAAGCCACAAAGATATCCGCAGAAGGACAGTGGCAGAAAGGGAAGCCCAACTGCTGCGACGCCCACGCCATGTCATGGAACTCGGAAGGAACACTGTAGACCCGTAGCATTTCCTTCAATGTCAATGGTTGCACAGCCAACCTCTTAGGGGCCCTGTAAAGTGGGCAATACACGTGGACCGAGGGGTCATGCACAGGGGACAGACCCTCCGGGCGCACCACGCGAAGGTGCCGGAGCACGCCCCTTCGAAGTGCCAACATGCCCCTTGCCCCGCAGCACACCCTCCCCCTTGAGGGGTGGGAGTGCGTGACGCGAGAAAGTGTCAAAGATCCGTGTCACCGCCAAGGTAATGGCCTACGTCGTGCTCCACAAACGCCTAGGGGTCGAGCCCCGAAAAGGGCAAACCTCTGAACCCAAAGACATACCGCCCGCTTGTGGCGACGCCTATGGTATCTTCACCCAGGACTTCCCCCGTGCACCCATGCCGTCGCACGAACTCCAACGCCCGCTTCCGCGCTGAGGTGATGAGTCGCACTAAAGTGTCCTGCCCGAACAGAGTACCATCCTTTTTTGAGGGTGTCACCTACAGAATCAGCATACCTGGAAATTGGTCCAGCATAGACTCAAGGAACGTGCCTGTCTCCGATATTACATAGACCGACCCAGGGGGTGAGTTGAGACCACGAGGGGGGGTGAATGGGAACCACCGTTGACCACTTTTAGGCTTAATAAGCTCATGGTAACGTAATGGAAAACAGGCCCCAGCCACCCCCAGCTGCTGCGCCTGTGCTGCCACAAGGGCCCCCGGCCAATCTTGAGCGATACTGACCAAGGGGACCGAGAGGCGGAGCTGGGTGAGCACACCCCGAACCACCCTCGGCCGCGTCAGTCCCCGAACCCCGCCCTTGCCCCCGATCTGATTTTGCCTCTTCGCCTCGTTCCACGGTCACTTCTTCAGGTTGTTCTCCTTGATGACCGATTCCAACGAACGCTTGAGACCATCCACCGTTGACGTTGCCGTCCTGGCTGTCTTCGCTCCCTCTCCAGCCGACTTCTTGGCCTTCCTTGATCTCTTCTTTGAGGGGAGATAGATCCCCCGCGACCGACCCCACCGCCAGCTTCTTAGACATGGCCCGAATGAAGCATGAGGAAACAGCAGGGTCGTGCTGAAGACCGTGCGCCGTGAGCTCGTCCATAGATCGGTGACCTGCAACGTCACCCACAGGATCCTAGCCAAGTAGTCCCCCCGATCCTTGTCTTTGGTATAGGAGGGAGCAGTGACTCGAAGGGGATGGAATCGCTTGCAAATAATGATCACCTCATCCGTCATCAGCTCGAGGGCCTCGTCGTCAGAGTGACCCACATCCAGGAGTCTGTCTAACTCTTCGTCAATGTGCTCGTGCTTGCCATGTAGAACTCCTCGGTGTGCTTGAGCATAAACTCCGCAATCTTTTTCAACTTTGGAGCACTCCTCAACCGTTCCTTGATGTACTTCCTGGCCGCACTGATTGAAGTCTTGATCGAGGTCGTGGCTAGCTTCTTGACCCTGTCCCGTGCCCCGCTCTTCCAGTGCTTCAATGACTTGAAAGTTGTCGCCTTATCCCCAGTCTGGATTCCCTCCTGATGTCCAAAGTACGTATGGGGAAAGACCTCCCCGAAAGATTGAGACACCTTCCGCTCGGGGTGCGTGAACCCCTTCTTCCCCATCTCCTTCGAGTCCTCCTTCCATCCCTTCTTGGACTCACTCTTGGGGTCAAAGAAGAAAATGGTGATGAAGTCCAAGAAAGCTCCAATGGCCTTTCCATGGGGCAATTCCTCCTCTACCAACGCAGCCACATCCTCCTCGGACGCAAACGCGAAGTCTTCGAACACCACGCCGCCCTCGGACTTGATGGTCGCCTCCAAGGTGGCAATGCGTGCGGTAGCGCCGTTCAGCTCCACCTGCATCTCCTCCAACCTTTTGTGAAGATCTCCAAGGAGGGCCAAAGTGGTGCCGTTTGAATCTACCACAGGCGAGTTCTCGTGCAATGGAGCCAACGCCGCGCTGCCCCCCGCGCCACGGCTGGTTGCTCCTCCAAAGGTGACAGAGGAAAGCCCAGAGAGAGGGACTCCACCGCCACTTCCGCTGTTACGCTCCAAAACGCCAACACGCTTTGCCACTCCCCGGATAGCCAGCGTCACCTTCTCCGCGAAGGGCATCAATTTGACCTCCACCTTGTCGGCGACTTTGTCCAAATCCGTCTCGATGTCCTTGATGACTGCTTGGGCCTCTCTCACCGAGACGCCAGCCCCTTCAGCGATGTCCGCCAGCTGAAGAATGGCCGATACCAAATCCTTCGCTCCAAACTTCGCAAGTGCAGGGTTGGGATCTCCCACCAAGTGCAGCCCCTCCACGATGATGCCGAACGAATCGCGGATAAAGTCAGCAAACTCAGTGGCCTCGCTGGGGATTGCCTCGATTAGCTTGGTCACGACTTCAGACAGGCCTGCAATCGCTTCCCTAGTCTACAAGATGGCGTCGTGATTGTCCAGTGTCTTGTCGAGCCTCTCGCTCTCGAAGTAAGTTGCAAGATCGGGCACCGCCATCGCGCTAACGACACACCCCCCAATGTAGTTTCCAGGGTCGTAGCTCCCGAGATATTCTCCCGTGAGATCTCCCCCTTCTAGCTCCTCGGAACCTTGTGACTCGTACTCCTTGCTGCGAGACTCGAATCTCGCTGTAGCTTCGCCAAAGAAACGAATCCAATGTTTGTGCATTTTCCCCCCCGCCTCCGCTGTGGTTTGATCCTCCAACAGCAGCTTATATGAATCGAGGTGGATACTTGCAAACACGCACTTTAATTCCTCCCCCCCTGCTCTTGACCTTGTTTGCTGGGATGCGGTAGGACATCTTGCACGGGTGGGCGTACCTACTGGCCTTGTTCCCGTGGGTCAAGGTCGTGCAGCAATACATGCCTTCCACGACCGGATTGAGGCAAACGCGTTGATCTGACCCCGTCCCAATCGTCCCGTGACAAAGCTTGACCCCCGAATCCGACTCGAACACTTTCACCAGTCTGAACTTACCCTTCTGAGCGTGCGTCGTCATCCCCAACACCGCCCCCGCCGCGGCAAGGTCCATCCCCCCCCCCCGAATCCCCCCCCGCCGTCGAGAGCGCAGCAGGAGAGCGAGACGAGGGCGGGGCCGCGGCGGGAGTGCGCGAAGAGGCAACGGGCATGCGCTCAAATCCCCGGCGCGCGGCGACGATAGACGGCACCGTAGTTGGCGCCGACAACTCGCTGAACGCAACCGAGGACGCTG
>JALLPA010000819.1:0-12943 GCA_036939895.1 Thalassiosira exigua
TTGGATCGATCGCTTCGTTTGTCTTTATTGTTTGGTCGTCGCTGTGTTTTGTGAGAGCAGAGACGAGAGCCCGGCAAGGCAGCGCGCAGGAGAGGACGAAGATAGAGAAGCAAAAGCCAAGCACGTACAATCAAGCACGATAGCGCTGCGCGAACACAGTCGTTCTCCGGCTGAATGAAGCAGGCAACAAGACGACGGAGGAAGATCCAAATCAAGAGTCTGTTAGATTTTCTGTGCGTGGGAACCCATACATATTACGCCAGAGTTCTCATCTTTTTTGGGGGCTGCCGGATTGGACGACAAATCTGCCCGTCAATCTCAAAGATCCGAGCTTCCACGCAGACTCAACTCCGCCTCTCTCTATTTTCAAATCGAGATCCTCTGTGTTTGCAAGGCCATTGATTTGAGGAGGCTTGCAAGGCTTTCCAATCATGCTGGTTGCAGAGAGACCTAAAATGTTATTGGGTTTTGGAAAAAAGAAAACAGTGGGAAAGGTGCGGATCAATAACTTTGGATGTCGCTTGGCACTCTTAGTTACATTTTGTTGCCGTCGAGAAGTTTTGTTATATTGGCGAAGAAAATGGCAATTTCTTTGCCGGAGGGCGAATCAAAATTGTGATTCGGAAATATCGAGCGCTTCGTTACTTGAGCTACGATATGATCGCTTCGCATGAAGTGACGAGAAGGTTTTCTTCCTCAACCTCTTCGCAATCAATCACTTTCCATTTTGTCATCAAACGTGGATGGACTCGGGAGCAGGAAAAGTCAAAAATGGGTTTTTGGTTGATCAAGTCTCATTCAGATCGATCTGTGAGGAAAGTAGAGAGAGAGAGAGAGAGAGAGAGAGAGAGAGAGAGAGAGAGAGAGAGAGAGAGAGGCCCCCCCATCGACTAGAGTCTCGCTTCGATAAAATAGGATTTGCCAAAGAGGAATGGCAGCTACAAGAGCTCAGATAATCACAGGAATGACGTTGTATCCTTTAGCAGAGCTCAAGCATGCGTTGCTATCGGCTTGAAGCTGAGATTGTCATAGTAGTCAGAGATGACTCAGGCATATGACTTTCGTTTGAACATTCGACCAACCGGTCAGATTAGCAAGAGCGCTCTGAGAGCCCACAAACACTTCGTCATGGATCATCACCCAGACTTGTGCATCCTTGTGTCGTTCGAATAGATAAGACTGGAGATGAGCTTGAGTAGCCTGCATCTCTCGATCTCGTGTCACAATGCTTTAGAAAGCTAGTTGACGATCTTGACTGTTCACTACCAAGTGCTCAGAGAGCAAACTGTAGTATGCCCTTTGTCTTCAGTGGCGCCCAAAAGGGCCAGCAATGACATCAGGTGGAACCTCTCCCCTCAAGCTAAACTGGCAGTGTAGTGGCAAGAAGGATTGGCTTGTCTTGTAGCCTGATATAATCCCTGTGTTGTCCAACTTGGACGAAGTCGCAGTAGCCTTCCGATACTTCATAGCCCCACTCAGCCATGATCTGCAGCCCATGCTGTGTAGTTACGTAGCCAAATAGCAGTCGGAAATTTGGCTTGATCTGCACGAAGAGTGTGACACATCTCATGGCAGGACAAGGAAAAGAGTTAGAAACGTAGTTGCATTGTTATCATTGTCATTCTTACCGCCCCAAAAGCACAGGGGATGGTCGATGCCGCACAGGCTCTAGTCAAAATGGATCACCAAGCATATCCATAGCAAGACCATTAGCCGAGATGTGACTGGTCATTCTGGCAAGCTCTGTGTGGCATCGTGCATCGGTAGATGCCTCCGCCCAACAGAAATCGCGATATCTGCCCTTCTGACCGATTTCGTCACAAGCTTCGTAGCAGCATAAAATACTAAATAATACTATATTTTATGCACTCTATCCCGTTATGCTAAGTCGGAGGCCGAGCTTCCGACATGGCCGAGGCGGCGCCCGCTCCCGCTAATTCCTCCACCGCATCTGTGCGGCGGTCGATGGGGCTCTTCTGGAAGAGAGGGTGGAGCAGCCATGTCGCAAGGAGTTCATTGTCTTGGGGGGTTAGGGTGTTGTTGATCTTGGAGAAGAGGCTGCCTTTGCTCGAGCCAGAGACATTGTGGAGGATCTCGAATTTGGAGAGCATGATGCCGTTGAGGGCCATGTGATTAATGATGGCCTCCGCTTTGTACAGGGCAGAGTCGTTGCCAGTGGATGCTCCAAAGTTGAAATTCCTTGGCGGCGACTGTCGCTGCTGCTGTTGCTGCTCTGCAGCTTGATCCACGAGGTCGACCCCCTCCGCCGTCCTTGCCTCTTTCTCGTAAAGTTCCTGGAGCTGGCCCGACGCGCTGCTGCGCGCTCCGGACTCGCCGCCCCGTGCCCGCTCTGAGACGTCCATGCTGGTGTTGGCGGGCACGTAGGGCTTCACGATGCCCATGCTCAAGATCTCGGTGTCTGGCGCATTCGGGATACGATAGGCATGTTAGAGTTGGCTCCCGGCAAGGCTGTGAAGGAAGGTGCCGTTGTCGTAGCACACATCGCCCGCGATGAAAACTTACCGATGAGGGCCCGATGCAGGTAGTACAGCGCCGCACCGAACGATCCCAGGGCCAGATCGGTGCCGCCCTTGACGCACGTCCTCAGGATCTATGGCCAACGCGCAATCCCCTCCGTTGGAGGGGGTATACTGCCTCCTCGGGGTCCCAGGGGTGGACGTCCGTTGGACGTCCGGTCAATCATTCAGCAGACGCCCGGGTCAACGGCCGAGGACTGAGGGAAGCGCTCGGTGTGCTTGACGACGTGGACGGTGACGCCCACGGGGGAGGCCTCGCCGAGGAAGCGGGGGAGGCTCGGGGAGGCGTCCCCCTCAGACCCGCCCTCGAAGAGCACCTGAGCGGAATGATGGACGCGTGGCGAAACCTTCAGCATCGGACGGAGCAGGACCGGCGGCGTCGCTGCGACGATGCCACGATGCCACGACCTCGCAAACGATGATTGAAATTGCAGAGAGGGAAACGACCAAAGCCGCGGCGCGCCGACTCACCTCCGACGGCCCGAAGTTCGCCAGGAGCGTCTAGCGTCTGCATCCGCGTCCTCAGGACGTTGTCCTGAAACTGCCCCACCGTCACCGTGCCCGTGACCACGTCAACGATCGTCACGCCGTACTTGTACGTCGACCTCGTGGCTCAATCATCGGCTCGATCGCCTCCCCCATCGCCTCCCTCCGCCGTCGCCGCGTTGCCGGCGTCCTTGTCCTCTTCCACCGTCGTCTTTCACCGCCAGCAACGGTCCCGTCCCAACCTCCTCCCCCGTTTCCAATGCCTTCACGTTGAGCCGGGCGGAGGTGGGGAGGGACGAAGTCTTCTTTTGGCGCCGGACGCTTTCGAACAGGAGGCTCTGGAGCCGGAGGCCTTGGCGCTCGCAGAGTGCGCGAAGTCGGAGAAGTAATCGGCCGTGGAGGGGGTCTTGCGCTCGGCCGGCGCGTCGGTAGGCCTCGCGGGCGTGGGCGTGATCTCCTTCCCCTTGCCACGGATGCTGCCCGCGCCGCTGCCGACGCCCTCGCCCACCTTCGTGACCCTCACGGCCCATCGCTTCTTTGGTTTTTCTACCTCCTCGTCTTCCTCGGAGTCCAGCCAATCGTCCCCCTCGCCGTCTTCTTTGTCTTGGACCACGCCCTCGTCGGCGTCAAGGCTCTCGTCGTTGTCTTCGGTGTCCCCGCCCCCCTTGTACTCCGACCCGTCGTCGTCGTCCTCTTCCTCCGAGGAGAGCTTGTTGTCCTCGTCGAACTCCGCTTGCTCGGACTCGGACTCGTCGTCGTCGTTGTCGTCGTCGTCGTCGCGTTGGATCCGACGCCTCCGCTTCCCGCGGCCGTCAATGCCGCCGTCATTGGTCGCGTCATTGCACCCCTCCTCGTCGTCCCCGCTCAGCGTCAACGGCGCCGTCAACAACGCAGAATGCGGAGGACGATGGTGATGGCATCGACGGCTGGAATTAAGCACGGCATGCACGGCATACAATGCACACGCGCGCACGCGGAGACAGGGCCGTCAGATAAGGGGGTCGCTTCGCGCCGTACAGCCACGCGCCCGCCAGACGGCGCCGGATACAGTCGCCCCACCCATCGGGGAGGGCCCTGTGTCGGGGGTATTCCGTCGATCGCCGCCGCTATGACGGAATGGGCCGCCATGGTGAGGGGGCCATTCTACTAGTAGACTTCCCTTGCTTTTGGGGCTTCTCTCGGAAAAGATCTGTGCATTCAGCTGGGCAGATATTTTGTACGGTAAGTGGGCGCTGATGGGCGGGGGTGATGGACCTTCGGTCCATTTAACCCTACCTGAATACCTGGAAGTTAGGGTTAAATGGTCGCAGGTTCAGTGCCCCCGGAGTTGAGGGGTGAAAGATAGACACCTGTGCCCTGTGCACATCCGCTTCCTCCTTCCGTTTCCACTCTCTCCCCTGCTCCACTCTCAGTCGGAGGATCACGAGCGGGGAACAATCCGCAGCTGGGAGCCGGGAGCCGGGAGCCGAGAGAGCTGGCAGCCGGGGAAGTCGGGGGCTTGGAGCACTTGGAGCCAGGAGCGTCCACCCACGATGGAGAACTGCACCGCCGCCCCCGACGGCGTCGGGCGGGTCTGCTACGTGACCCTCGCCGGCAGCGAGGGGGGCGGCGGCCCGTCCGTCCTGCGCGACCTGAAGCTGATCGCCATCGCGTCCGTCGCCACCTGCGTCGGCATCGCCCTGTACAACATCTACGTCCAACACCTATCGCAGACGGTGAGCGAGAAGAAGAAGAAGGGCCTGCGCGGTCGCTTCGTCGAGCGGGCCCATACCGACACGAAGTCCCGGATGATCGCCCAGGCGTCGGGGGGGACGAGCATCGCGGCCTCGCTGGCGCACATCGAGGGGATGTCCGCCTCGGGGAATTTCTTGACGGCGGTCGTGGAGCAGATGTGGGAGAAGGCCAACCTGGCGTTGAGCAATTGCATCAAGGACATGTTGGACGAGACGCTGCGGGAGCTGCCGGTGCCGCTGCACTTCGTCAAGTTCGACCTGGGGGACGTCCCCATCAAGATGACGAACATGTTCATCCACAGGCTGGACCAGGAGGGGAAGGAGGACAACCTCCACTCGGGGAGGCAGCGGCCGCCCGGGATACAGGTCGACGTGGACGTGGAGTGGGACGGGAATTGCGACCTGCGCTTGCAAGCGACGCTGAGCAAGGGCATGAAGGCGACCTTCGGCGCCCAGAGGTTCAAATTGAGGGGGCGGATGCACATCCTGCTCAGCCCGTTGACGGGGGAATTGCCGGTGATCACCGCGGTGCAGTACGGGTTCACCAATCCCCCCGAGATCTCGTTGGAGCTCACGGGCGTGGCTCACACCCTCGCGTCCAAGCTGTCCTTCGCTCACCCGGCCTTGATCTCTGCGATAGATTCCGCGCTGGCTGGGATCATGGTCTTGCCCAATCGCATGGTCATGCCGGTGGATCTGGGGGGGTACGACTACTTGGACACGTACCAACCTCCCGTGGGCATGATACGATTGACGGCCGCGGAGGGGACGGGATTCAAGGTGCTGAAGAAGTTTGTGCTGAAGGACATCCCGGACGTGTATTGCTACATATCCTTGGGAGCGAGCGACAAATTCAGGACGACGACGAAGGTGGACGACTTAAATCCCAGCTGGAGCGACGAGTCGCGCGATTTCATCTTGTACGACATGGATCAGAAGGTATGATGTTTGTGACAAAAGTTGGATAAGGAAATGGCGTGCTCTAACATTTCTGAAAGGTTTACGTCGAGTGCTGGGACGAGGACAACTACAACCCCGACGACCCTCTGGGGAAGGGCAGCATCTCGGTTCGAGAATTGTTCCGGCGGGACGGCACAGCGGAAGTGGAGCTCGCGATGAAGGGGGAGAAGACCGGGGCGAAGATCACTGTGGCCGCCGAGCTCTTCTGCATGGCCGACGACGACGAGCGCGAGAGCTTTTCGTCGCAGGAGTACGAGGGGAAGGATCGCTTGTGCGGCCTGGTGACCATATTCGTCACGAAGGCGTTCGATGTCCCCCTGCCTAAGGAAGACTGCGCGACGTATGTGAAAGTCATATACGGGGAGGGGAGCGATCACGAGAAGACGTTTGTCACTGGGACCGTGTGCGATTATCCAGGCTACGACGCACAGAATCCCATGTTTGACTGCGTCTTCCACGTCCCCTTGAACGACGCCATGCTGAAGGGGAATTCATGCGCCAAGTATTCTAATGGCCCCCTCTCCAGCTTGAAGAAGTCGATCATGGGCGGGGGAGGGGCGCCCGAAGACTTCGACTTGAGCAGCATTGAGGACGAAGACGAGGGGAAGAGCGAGAGGAGTGCGAGCTTTAGCATTAAAAAAAAGAAGAGGCACCACAACGACGTGACATTCATCATGATCGACACGGATGGGGCCAACGGCACCAAAGGTAACGGGGAATTGGGGCGGTTCACGGTGACGCACAAGGAGCTGATGGGGCGCAATCAGAAGGCGATCACGGAAACGAGGGCGTTGGGGGAGAGGGGTGCGAAGTTGGAGTTTAGGGTAGCGCTGACCGGTGAGTACCCTCCCTTCAGTGTAGAGAAATTGGATTTGGGAAATCCGTGCGCCTCCTGGCGCTTTCTCGTTTTGTCTGGGTTGGAGAAGGGAACCGTTCCCGATGGTATTGGCAATCGCCTAGCGCCAAAGAAAGTTGGAAAATCGACTAATTGCGAGGGATTTCGCCTCCTTTTCTCGACCTCTCAACGTGGGAGGTTGGTATGATTGATTCGCGGCGGTTGGCATCCTTGGCAGAGCCATCTTCTACTAGTCAGACCTTTGTTTACGACTTCAATTGGTTTGGGATATATGCCCGTGTTGCGATGAAATAAGCAGACGTGTTGCGGTGGCAAAGCATCTTTGGCCAACGTCATTTTGCGAACACATTTCAAAGTGGGTTCTGTTGGTGACGCCACACTAGTAGCCACGGCCACATCAGAAAGAGGGGGGCAATGTGGCTTGGCCCGTTGTTAACATGGTCATCCTTTTGAATTCGTGGGCATGGGAAGGGGTTTGTTGAAAGTCCCTGCCCCTCAACTCACCCACCTACCCAACTTCCGGTTGCGATCTCCAGGTTTCATAACAGAGGCTGAAAAGATGGATTCGATGAAAGTGCTGCGCAGCAGGCGAGGCTCGATGTTGTCGATGACAAACGAACGTCTGGAACAAAGGCAAGGCTCGCTGGCCTTGGCGAAGGGGTTGTATGGTTCAATGTATAAAGAATTGGAAGGGGGGAACGCCACTATCCGCGTCACTGCAGTGCGAGGGAGAGGATTCAAGATTAAGAAGCGACATATGGGCAAAAAGGTGTGCATTTCTTGGCTAGTAGCCAAGTGCTCTGTTCATTATATCTTCCCTCTTTGTTGGCAGGATGGTAATTTTTTGTAATCTTGGCTCCAGGATGATGTCCCAGATGTGTACTGCAAAATCTGCTTAAATGGAAACGCTGCCTCTGTTTGGAAGACCGCCACTGTTAAGGACGACACTATGCCTCAGTGGAATGAGTCGCGCGACTTCAGCAACATCAACCCCTCTTGCGATGTCCTCCATGTGGAAGCGTACGAACAGGAGAAAGGCCCAAACGACGAGTACCTGGGGACTGCTGAATTCTCTGTGGAGAGGCTGCTGAGAAAGCGGCTGATAGAGGCAGAGCTTATCAAAAAGGATGGGTCGTCCACCAGATCATACGTCACTCTACGGTGCATCATGCGCTCGTCACAGGCGTCCGGCGACGGCGTCAATACGATTGCGGCAGATGGCAACACGATGATCCACTACCAGCCACAATTGGGCGATGAGGGTGTCGAGTCGACCCTGCTTGACAAGAATGCCAATGCCATAAAAGAGGACGACGAAGAAGATGACGGTGGTGATATTGCATCTCCTCTCCCTCGCATTACCAATATGGCCGCAGTTTCTAGTGGAAAGAATGGCGACGACGAAAGCGTCAACAGTGCCACCAGCCAATCTAGCCGATCGCAGAGGATGCTCAGCAGTGTCAGGAAGGGAGGAAAGAGCTTCAGAAAAAAAATCCCATTTGGGAGTAAGAAGAAAAAGAAGAAGAAAGAAGAGTCAGGACAATAACATATTGATCTCGATTCGTCCTCTGGAGAAGGTACTTTCACATTTCGTTGGGTCTTCGTCTCATTTTTTTCACTCACTGGCTGGCGAAGCAGCGCGGCTCTGGGCAAGCCCAAGGTGTATGGTAATTTTCTACTTTAGTCAATACTTAAACCAACTAACACCGCCAGCTGTCCATTGCGGTATCAACACCTCCTCTTCCTCTGCGGCAGTTTTGGCTCCAGGCATACTGAGGGAATTCAACTTCTGTGGCTGGCTGTGATTCATTAGGCTCCCATCCACCGCGACATTATCGACTTCGTGACCAGCCGCCTGGGCAGAGCGTAGAATTCCCCTCAGAGTGACGAAAACTTGAGTCGCCAAACCGTCCTCGTTCAAGAGCTCCACCTCCATCAGCCGCTTCCTCAGCAGCCTCTCCACAGAGAGTTCAGCAGTACCCAGGTATATATTGTCTGCGCCCTCTTCCTCCCCGAACGCATCCACGCGGAGGATGTCGCTCGATTTAATATTGCCAAAGTCCCGCGACTCATTCCATTGGGGCATAGTGTCGTCCTCTATTGTGGACGTCCTCCAAGGAGCCAGTGCCTCCCTTTGCATATTACCAGAAGCCTTAAGCTGGTATGACAGTACACGGCGTCTGGGACATCATCCTACAGAAAAGACAGGCTATGAGGATAGCCGCTCGTCTGATGGGGCTGACGGACGTGGACATAAATATGTTCTGCTCACCTTGTCCGTCGAGCGTCGCTTTTTGATCGACGACGTCTCCCCCCGAAGGGGTTTTGGTCGTTCTCGTAGCGCCGATCCGGGTATCTTGAATCCCCTCCCGTGCATGATGGTGACGCGGACCGTGACGCTGCCTCTTCCGTCCATTTCATTGTACAGCGAACCATGCGTGGACTCCACGAAGTCCAGTGTGCCTGGCCTGCTTTCCCTCGCCCGCGACGCTTTCATGGCCGATAGCCTTTCTTCGTCGGACAAGAATCCTGGATAAACGAACAGAGGGGGATGGGTTCTGAGTATTTGGAGAAGATTGGATCGATGCCCTTGGATGTCAACCTATGATTTTTTGGGCTCAGCCATGTATGTGCTTCCCCGCGTTTCCCAATAGGCTTGCAATAGGATAAGTCTGCTCGGGTACCAAATCAGGCAAGCTCCTGAGAAATTGAGGGATGTTGAGTTCCACCAAACGCGCTACCATCGAATTCCAAATTCGCGGCCAAGACATTCGTGGAAGATAATTCAGACACGGCCTGACATCGGAACCAATAGGCGCCCATCATAGGGAGGTTGACAGGATCGCTATGCTCTTACGTAGATCAACCCAAAATTCATCAGTCTATTTTGGAGAAGGAGAAACAGCAAGCTTGCGCATCGCCTCTGAAATAATGCGCCCCTGGCCATACCACAAGGCATGGCTGCCCTTTTCCAAGGGAGAAACTCACCGGACAGCGCCACTCGGAACTCCACTTTCGCGCCTTCTGTGCCTACAGTTCTCGTTCCTGTGATTGACCTGCTCCGCACCCGGCACAGCTGTGCGTGGGTCACCGTGGTTCGCCCCAGCTCCCCCTGCCCCTTGGTGTCATTGGCGCCATCGGTATCGATCAGAACGAAAGTTATGTCGTTGTTGATTGGCCTCTTCTTTCTGCTGATCATCCGATCTAAGCTGGGACGTCGGCTGGACAAGGACTTGGCGACGGAGGACACGGCGTCCCCTCCGATTTCGCCCTCAAAATCTCCCTCGTCCACGGACGAGCTGGACACGCTTTTACTGGGCGAGGAGCCGCTAACTTTCCCCCTCAGCATGGTGGCATCAATGGGGACATGGAAGACACAGTCATACATGGGGTTCTGGGCTGTGCAACTGTAAGTCAGGTATTTGGATGCCAGTATGGGTCAAAGCAAAGCCCTCAAATCTCACCGTCGAACCCAGGGTAGTCTGAGACAGTCCCCGTGAAGAACGTCTTCTCGTGATCGCTCCCCTCCCCGTATATGACTTTCACATACGTCGCGCAGTCTTCCTTAGGCAGCGGGATGTCGAATGCCTGTGTGACGATGATCGTTGCCAGGCCGCATAGACAGCCCTTTCCTTCATAGCTTGGCGATGTGAAGCTTTCAATGCTGTTGGTCATTTGGAACAGTTCTGCTGCGACGGAGATTTTGGATCCATTTTGTTCACCGGACAGCTCCAACTCTAGTTCTGCCGTTCCACCCTTTCTAAATATCGTTCGCGCTGAGACAGTACCCTTGCCCAACAGAGAGTCAAAATTGGCTGTGTCCTCGTCCCAGCACTCGATGTAAACCTTAAATTGGAGAATGACCGGAAGATGCACAACAAACTTTGTGGCTGAATGACCGGAAGATGCACAACAAAGTCTGTGGCTGACATACCTTCTGATCCATGTCGTACAAAATGAAGTCGCACGACTCGTCGCTCCACCTGGGGTAACAGCTGTTCGCTTTAGTGGACGTCCTGAATTTGTCGCTCGCTCCCAACGAGATCATGCAGTAAACGTCTGGAATGTCGTTCAACAGACACTTCTGTAACACTTGGAATCTGCCCCCCTTTATGACTTTGATTCTGATCATGCCCACAGGGGGCTGGTACGTATCCAAGAAGTCATAACCGCCCAGATCTACCGGCATAACCATGCGATTCGGCAAAACCAGCTTCCCCGCAAGTGAGGATTGGATCACCGAAATGAGGGCAGAGCGAACGAACCCGAGCCTAAGGATGCACAGAGAGAAGCAGCATGAGCTCAGCTGCAGGGGACGAATAATGGCTCGAGCTGATTGCTCGATCAACGGACCCTCCGATGCTCACCTTTTGGCGACAGTTCGAGCGATCCCTGTCAGCCTCAGTGATATATCGGGGGGGTTGATGAACCCATATTGAACAGCGCTGACCACAGGCAGCTCGCCGTTCAGCGGGCTCAGTAAAATGTGCATTCTCCCATTCAGTTTGAGGTGCTTGACACCAAATTTCACCTTTTTGCTCTTAGCCAGCGTGGCCTGGAAGGCGACGTCGCAATTACCGTCCCATTCCACGTCGACGTCTATCTGAATTCCCGGCGGCCTTTTCCCATCCGTGTCCACCCTGTGGATGAACATGTTCCTCGCCTTGATTGGTACGTCACCCAGATCCAGTCTGACAAAATGCAGCGGCACCGGCAGCTCCCGCAGCGTGGAATCCAAGGCGTTCTTGATGCAGTTGCTCACGGCCATGTTGGCCTGCTCCCACATCTGCTCCAGGACGGCAGACAGGAATTTTCCCGAGGCGGACATCCCCTCGATGTGCGCCAGCGACGCAGCAAGGCTCGTGTTCTCGGAGTCTCGCACGTTCTTCTCACCCTGCTTTGAGTCTTCCAAGTCCTCGCACTTCTTCCACCTCCGCGATCGGCGGTGGATGTAGACATTATACAGCGCTATGCCCAGGCACGTCGACAGGAAGGTGCTCGCTATCAGGACCAGGTCCCGCCAGAGGGTGGAGTTCACAGCGGCGCAGTCCTCCATCTCGTTCGAACGTCCCTACCACGTTCTCCCCAAACGCGGTGCGTCCCGTCGTCACACCTCTGGGTGTCAGCAGGTATCCGCCCTCTTCCACCGTGCGCGCTGCAACCGCTGAGAATGCTCACTGTCGTTGACAGCTGCCCCACCCTGCACCAGTCCTGCGCCCTCCCCTACCTACAATCAACAAATCCGCTCGAAAGCGATCAATTCCTCAGCAGTCCCCGACAGTCCTCGACAGTCCTCGACAATCAAGACCCAGCCATCACCTCCGAGTATCACCCCTGCGCAGATCGTGTTGCCAGAACTGCTAACGTCCTGCGTGACTGCCACGAATCATTCTTTGAGGATCAGCTGCCGATCGACTCCCCTACAGAACTGAGCTAGCCCTTCTCCCTTCTCGCCCTACGCCTTGGGAGACAACAGAGTTGGGATTTTTCTGCAGTGCCCGCACTGTGCATGAGCGCGTCGTTGTAATAACAAACGCAGTGCATGGAAAAAAAATGAGGATAAAATCTGCGGCACTTACCATTTCCCTGCAGATACATCGACGACAGTGGTGACCTATGATAGCCTATGAAGCCGCGACATTTCACTCGCCTACCGATGCTAGGACGTCTACGGCGTGGGCATCTGGTGGCATCCTGCAGTGGACGATCGACGCGAGAAGACAGGAGGTCATTTCTTCGATCAAAATCAACGAGGATTCCACTTGCACCGAACGAGACCTTAATGGAAGCCGATGACATCAAAGCACATTCATCATACTTACTTCCGATACCCCCCTGGGGTGACGAAAGTTATGATCTATGGTCGGTGAGGTGAGACGGAAAAATCGTAGTACACGCGACGCGCAGATTCTCTCGAGAGACGTATCAAGGCCTTCACAAGGGTGCAAATCCCCTCCCTGCAGAAAGATGGGCAGCAGCAGAACGATATCGCGAGCACAGGGACAGGCCGTTCTTGCATGCCGTAATTCCGATCTATTCCAATTCCCCCCCAACAGGCCGGGGCGACAACTTCCACGGCACGGCCACCGAAATAAAGCAGGTCATGGTGATGGTGGCTTTTTGAGACCTTGAGGCCGCCATAACCACATGTGACAGGCTCACCTCTCACCTCGCAGTGCGGCGACGTGAAGTCGCCGGGGCAGTCCTGAACTGTCCTGGAGTGCCTGGAGGCGGCGGGGGCTGTTGCTGTTGCCGTTTTGATGTCGTAGAGTATGGTACGATATGTACGAGTAAAGAACTATATTGAACTGATAACCCTATTTTGAACCGATATCGTATGTTTCTACGTATTCCTACGTATATCGTAGTTT
>JALLPA010000820.1:0-13646 GCA_036939895.1 Thalassiosira exigua
CGCGCGCGCGCACGCGAAATCCCAAGCTCGAAGACTCCCAATTGAATTCATACCATATTTTTCGCTCCACAGGAGCGAGGACGATCGAGTCTTGGATTGTAGGAAAATTAATGATTCCCGTTCGGGCATGTGTATTTCATTTCGGGAACATAAACCTGACCTTTGCTTCGCAGAAACATCAACAACGATCGATCTGCATGACTCCATGAGATCCAATGGTAAATGGGATTCCTTGGTAAAAGGTCCAAAAATGATGTTTGCCCCACTTACCACTTGATTTAACGAATTCCTACGCAGGAGGAACGAATTCATGAGAACTGTCGTCCACTCCGTCTGGCCAAAAATAAATTCTTCCCCGGAACAAGTATTCATCGCTAAATTGAACTTTTCTTTCAACCGGAATCAGTACTGATCGGTCAATCATCGCTAATAAATGCCATGAGATTCGAACACAGTGGAGAAGAACTTCTTCTGCCGCGTGCGTCTCCTCCTCCCGCCAAAAATCCTCCATCACGTCACATCGGTGATGCCACGACGATGCAAACCCAGAGCGGTTGCATTTACGTCCTTACATATCGCCAAACATATAGGAAGATTAGTTTTGCGATAATATATGATAAAGAGATAGTATTACAATATGTCCATACTATCGCTAAAGTATATTTTGTTGTAAAAGAGATGAAGCAGTAAATAGGTACAAACACACAGCGACACCAGAAAGCCTCGAGCCTCGAGGCTCGACCTTGCCTCGACCATGATGATGATGACGATGGGCATCGATCGCTTCACCTCGCCTCTTCTCTAAAGATATGGTACGAAAAAACCCTTCCACTTCCAACGCCGACGGACACGCCCTCTGACGCCAAAGAGTGAAAGGCAAAGGAGCTCTCTGCCGTGCTACCGTCGTCGTGGAGCCAAGGAGCACACATCCACTCGCGTGAAGTGCTGAAGGTTGAAGTGTTGAAGGTTGAGACCAAGGATAGGCGGGCAGGAAGCGGAGACGCGTCGTTCGCACTGGAAAGCGGCGCCTTCGAAATGCATCTCATACCAGAAGTGTAAGACATCGGCCTCGAAGAAGCGGAGTCACTTCTTGACTTTGGTCTCCTCTGAAGCGGGGAGACGAGGCTCTCCGTTGGTCCGAACAGCCCTCGATAAGAAGGCCCTACTCTGACTCCGCCCCTACCATTACCACACACTCTGCCCAACGAATTTGCATCATTCGTCCAGTCCACGCCCCGAACACCGCATCGCCGAAGAGCTATGATGGGTGGTTCGTGCTCGCGCTACCAGGACCACCCGGGGGAGGGCAATCCTGGCGATCGCCGCCGTCGCCCGCGGCAGCGCCGGTCGCAGCGGCAGCGAGAGCGGCGAAGCGGCGGCGAGGAGGGGGTCGGCGCCGTCGGCGGCGGTTCGAGCCGTCGCAGGTTCCGCTCCAGGTCCCTCCCCCGCTCGCTCACCCACACGGTGGGGCGGCTGTGCGGCGGGTCTGAGGTGCGTTCAGAGCTTGATGTGTCGTGCGTCGTCAGGACAAACAAGTGCTTTTTGCATATTGTTGTTGGGCGCGCTCTGCGTTGCATCATCAAATGCACTGCAAAAGAAGGCTGATGTCAACACTTTGATTCAGACCGAGTATTGATATGAGTTAATCAGCGATGCTCTGAAAGTGTTGTGTCGAATCACGCCCTTGGAGCGTTACAGGCACATGCACCCTCAACACACTAACACACGCGCGCGCATCACTGAGTCAAACAAGAACAGCTAACCGGCGGCGTGGTTAATGTTTATTGCATATGCTATTTGCATGCTGACCATGTTTGGACTGCCTTCTTTTTCGCAGGATGAAACATCCTCTGATGAAAGCACGTCAGTGAAGGAGACAACGAAACGTGCAGCTCGCCATTCTGTCGATGCTGAGGTAAGCACCTGTTTGCCGTTCGTTTGCACCCAAGCTGTATGTTTGTCTTCCAAGAATTGAGAGCAACTACACTTCGAGTGCACTAATCATGTCTGTTTCATCTACGCTTTGATGGCCATTCTCCTCTCTGTCTCGCCTCTGATCAATCATTCTTCCCACACGTCATGAAAATATGGTGTTCAATCATCTCTCAAGGTGCCCGATTGGTCAATAGCTCATCTCTACCCAGTCGAGGACAACTACGAGATTCACCCGAATAACACTACTCTCAGACGTCCCAAACCTCTTGCCGATCTCTGCGTTGAGGCACTGTGTCGCTCTCTCCCAAACCTTGACGGCGAATTGCCCGCGAATCTCCCTCCTGACGTAGTTGATCGCATCGTGAGAAGCCTTGCAGGAAAGGGTGCCCTCAACAGGACTACGATAGGGGCCCTGAGAAGATGTGAACTGGGTGCGTTGAGCCTGGCAAACTGCCGGGGTGTGTGCGATGAGTGGCTAGCGCCCTTGGGAGGTGGGTCTGATCGCAACAGGTCCTCCAGCGAGGATGATGTGTTGAAGGGGAGGATTAGGTCTGATTCATCTGCCTCTTACGACCCTCACGGTGGATATTCGAGCCTTCCCCCCTCCCCTTCTTTGAGGGCCGCTCAACTCCAACTATTGCAATCATGTAGTTCATCGTCCCTGATGATGGACATCGATGATTACGAAGTTTCCCAGTCAGGGAATCTGTCTCCCGCCGATCCAAGGGAGAGCCAAGGACAGGAAGACAGCATGGAAGACTCATCTCGATCCACCTCCAGCTTCCTCTCTGCCTCGTCGAGGCCTGCGTCTCCTTTGCTCCCTAGCGTCCTCCCACCCCCAGAGTTTTTCTCTATGAAATGGTCACCTCCAGTTGGGTCCCCATCCTCCACCTCGTTGCCTTACCCTATGAGCCTATCCAACATAAACGACGAACTCGCCCTACCCTTGATGCCTCGCAAGCTGCCCCCTCCTCCGCTAGAGATCCCTATGCGCACCGAGAAGAAAAGAATCTCCCAGGATAACTCCTTCCGTGGTGACGACACAAGCTACTACGATGATCCCCCTGGGCTGGCCCCATCTATAAGCTTCGGCTCCGCCGCCACCTCTTCCTTGGCCCTCCTCGACCTCCGCTCTTCTCCGCGTCTGACAGACCGAGGACTCCTGCACCTCTCTTCCAGCGCGCCCTTGTGTTCCTTAGAGGTCGCGAAGCTGGACGGGTGCCATGGAATTGTAGGACGCGGGTTGTTGGCTTTCTCGCGATCGACAAAACTAAGGACTCTGAGCTTAGCCAAATGTCGTAGGCTGACGGACGAAGTGAGTGGAAGCTACAAATATTGTCTTGCACAGAGCTTGTTATTAATTTATCTTGTTGCTCTTTGGACCAGGCTGTCGTAAATATTGGGCATTTGGGCGGACTAACGGCATTGAACTTGGATGGATGCAGGTGCTTGACGGATCGAAGCATGGAGGCATTGGGGGGGTTGACGAGGTTGAGGCAGCTGGACCTTTCTCAGGTAAGAGGCGTATCCACGTGACGCAGCAAATGAGTGGTCCATGCTCTATGCTGGATACTCATTAACAATGCCATGTAACCTGCAGGATGTGACCTGTATAGGCGACAAGTCTTATCTCACTCTTTGTTCGCTTTTAAAACAAATTCACTTATCATCAGTGCGACCTCATCACCGACGAGGGCCTCATCAACCTGAATGATCTCGAGGAGCTTGAGGAGCTTTCGCTTGGGTGGTGCAGGCTGGTCTCTGACGACGGGCTTGAGATCCTGGCGGGCCAGCCCAATCGACCACAAACCTTGCGCACGCTCCGTTTGGCACGCTGCTCCCTCACCGATGATGGACTGGTGCACCTGCAGGTGCTAGAAAGTTTGGAAGAGCTCGATTTGAATGGTTGTGTTGGCATCAGCAGTGCGGCCCTAGGCGACACATGCGAGAAGTTGCTCCGCCTAACCTCCCTTGACGTGTCGTACTGTCCCAGTATACTCCGCTCGTCATGGCAGGGAAAGATCAACTCACTTAAGTCGCTTGAGCTCTGCTACTCTGGCGTCAGAGACTCACACCTAGCTCGACTGAGGAAGCTGCCATCGCTCGAGGAGCTCAATCTGGATTCATGCGTTGTCAGCGACTGGGGCATCGCGCACCTAGTCGATAATGAAGTGATGCCCAACCTCATATCGCTCGACCTTGCTGATACGGACATATCAGATGCTGCGATGTCAAAGATAGCCCAGTTCAAGTACATGCGCCATCTTTCGCTGTTCTACTGTAATATCTCAAACAGGGGTATGCTTTCATTCTCATTGCTCTCACTTTCGTTAGCATGTACTTACTCCTAACACAACTATGTCTATCCATCAAACCAGGTTTGAGACACATTGCGTTGATGAGGAACTTGGAAAGTCTCAATTTGGACAGCCGTGACATTGGCGACGAAGGCTTGAGATGTCTTCGGGGCCTACCATCGTTGAAATCGTTGGATCTATTCTCATCTCGTGTTACCGACCTTGGGTGAGTTCCCACCCTAGCGATCGGTGATCCTGACTTTTATCACCTTGAATAACAAACTATCCGAACGCATCGTCCGTAGATGTGCATACCTATCCAAAATCAAGACTCTCACCTCTCTTGAGCTTTGCGGTGGCGGGATTGGTGACCTGGGATGCGCTCACCTAGCTACCCTGTACAATTTGGAGAGCTTGAACCTCTCCCAAAACGAGTCCATCACAAATCGTGGAGCTGCGTCACTCGCAGCGCTCACAAACCTCAAGGCATTGAACCTTAGCAACACTTGCGTCAATCCTGATGCTCTTAAATTCTTCGGGGACTTGATGAAGCTGCAGAGTCTGGCCCTCTATGGGTGCAGGGACATGGAGAACAACCCCAGATTGAACGCTTTGCAGAGCGAGCTCCCCTCTTTGAGATGCCTTCGATTGAACGGTTCAACGAATGAAGATGGAGTTATTGATCACAATAATGAATCTGAAGATGAGGAGGTGGAAGAGGAAGAGGAAGAAGGGGAGGATGACGAGGACGGAGATGCTTATTATGAGGAGCTGTTCGAAGATGCTTCACAGGAGATTGGTCATGAACACGATGAGCCACTAGGCAATGCTGAAGAGAGTTTGGCTAGCAGTGAAGGGGGCAGCATATTCGAGGATGCAAACACTGATGAAGTCCAGAGTGTGGACACAAGTCAAAGTGAGGACATGGATTATGATATGTAAGTCGTTTGGCGATCGAGATTGGCAGCTAGGTATTACTTTATGCTTAGGATATATGTATGCTGGTGCAGGAAGACATGGTGTGTAACTTTACCTATTAATGCCTTTAGCTGCAACCACTTCTATTCTGCAGACGGCTCTGGTCCTGCACCCGTCAAGTCCACTTCGACGCCCTTCTCAGCGAACAATTGAATAACATCTAAATGACCATTCTTCACTGCCAAGTACATGGGTGAGAAGGCTAGGTACTTGCCATCTTTGACCCATTTTGCCATGTCATAGTTCTCTTCCTCCAAGAGCTTCCGTACCATGTTCACATCTCCCTCCCTGCATGCTTTTTCCATGATGGCATCTGCGTCGCCATCAAGATCTGAATATAAATCCACATGCTTCAGCAAGAAGTCGACTACCTCATTGTGATCATGCTCACGTGCCAGCGATAGTGCTTCTTCATCGGCCTTTGCTTTTCCTACCTCTATCAATAATTTGACAATGTCCAAATGTCCCTGGAAAAAGAACACAGGGAGTGGTCAGTAAAAAATGCAGGGCAAAGGTTTATCTGACTGTCGACGACTCACTGTCCAACTTGCCCACTGTAACGCAGTGTAGTCTCCGTCTCCATCTTTCAGTTTGTTAAGTAATTCTGAGTGCAGCGGCAACAAATTTCGAACAAGGTCACAATGACCGTAATCAATGGCTATAAATATAGGTGGCGTGGCCAATTCTTGTCCATCGGAATCGAACCAGGTCAGCGCCTGTCGGCAAAGTTCTTTGTTTTCTGACAAAAGGTCTACAGCTGTAGAGATGGTCCCCGCTGTACACGCTTGGGCGATGGTTTCCTTTGTTAGCGCTTCCCCTATTAGGGACACATGGATCGTGCTGTCGCCATCGCTCATTCCTAGGCTGGCGGGCGATTCATCGGGCTTTATGTTGGTGCCCTTGTAGGTGAATTGCAACGAGTCCAAGGGTAATCTTTTGAACTTGGAATACTGGTCGAATACCTGATGAGATGGTGAGAAAATGGTGCTGAATCTCTTCCCCATAAATTTGCTACAACAACAAGTAATTAACTTACGGTTTGAAGATGATCTGATTGTTCAACCTCAAAGTGCATTGTTACATCCCGGGTGTCTTCGAGTTGTACGGTGAATATTTCACCGCCATGGCCAGAAGAAGTCATTATAGGATCAGACTGTTGAGCAAAATCGAACGACTTATCATGGAACGCCCCGTGCGACGGGCGTTTTCTGCTGACAGTGAAAGACGACAGAGGTGCAGTGATGCGTGATGGCCCTCACCGCTCACCGGGTATGCCGATCGGTGATGGTGTCGAAGAAGACCGGCCTGCGCCGTGGGATGTGACGAAAAGAGACCGAATCAAGGGGCCGGGGACACAGGTCGGGGAGGGAGCTGTCGAGGACAGGGTCCGTTACGCGGCGGTTCGGGGTTGAGATTGGTGTATTGTAGGGGCGGGGTGCGGGGTCGGCCGGGGGGGCGGGGGAGAATCTATCCCTTTGCGTTGCAATGTGAACGCAAAATGGGCAAACAACGGGAACGGGTGGATGAGATGACGACATTTTCCTGCGCGTTACGTACCTCGAGGTTCAGCACAAGAATTATTTTATTCTGTGTCGTCTTAACGTCAATATTTTGTCTTTTATTATCTTTTATTCAAAATAATAAAATATCCCACGGCACATTTTATTGTGTAAGTAAAATAGATCTGTGGGAAGTCGGAGTTCGGAGTTAAAAAAAGAGCGCATAATATTAAATATACCCCGATGGGGGGATACATAGTTTGTTAATTTTAAACGTATGTGGTACAAAAGTAACAAGTTACTAAACTAAAAAAAGAAATTTTCATAAAAATAAATATGTAGATTGAATTCCTATCGACAACCTCACTATTTATTTTACATCATAGGGTATCGTAGGATGCATAAGTTATTTAGTAGTGATAACCCCTACAATGACTCATTCCTCGCTCGCTGTGCCAACCTCACGTCTCATAGATTGCCATTGCAGTGCCCCCCCCCCCCCCCCCCCTTCCAGCCTTTCCACCAACGCCGAGATCATGTCGACCCACCGCCACCGCTTCTCCCTCACCAAGCGGCTCTCCGCGGCCTTCCTCTCGAGCGACGAGGAAAAGAAGGACGACGATGACGTCGAAACCGATGCCGGCCTCGACGACACCGCCCCCACCTTCCTCTCCTCGCCCGTCGGCCCTCGGATCGCGTCCGTCCTCGAAAAGCACGGCGACGCGATCCGGGACGACTCCTTCCTCAAGATCGTCCGCCAGCTCGAGTTTTGGCACGCCGATCGAAAGCTGCCCGACGACGAGCTGTCGGCGCTCGCCGAGCGCCTGGCGCGCGCGGCGAGCTGGAGGGAGCTCGTCGACGGCGAGGAGGGCGACGCGGCGTTCCAAATCCCCAAGGTCCGATTCGGCAAGACCGAGGTGAGGATGCCCATCGTGACCTGCGGGGGGATGCGCGTCCAGGAGACGTGGATCCCCGATCACATCCCGCTCATCAAGCCGAACAAGGCGAAGGTCGTGAAGTCGAAGAGCCAGTCGAACTTGAAGGACGTCGTGCTGTGCTGCCTGAAGCTGGGACTGAACCACTTCGAGACGGCGAGATTTTACGGCTCGTCGGAGATTCAATTCGTCACGGCGCTGTGCGAGTTGATCGAGGACGGGATCATCAAGAGGAGCGACTTCATCTTTCAGACGAAGGTGCCACCCATCAAAAAGGGATTCGACAAGCTGTGGGAGGCCACATGGGCCAACGTCGACCGCTTGGGGTACGTCGATCTATTCGCCTTCCACTGCGTGTCCGACGCCAAAATGATCGACGAGCTGTTGGACACCGAGGACAAAGACGGACCGTACCAGTACGTCATGAACCTTAAAAAAGAGGGCAAAGTCAAGCACGTGGGATTCTCCACCCACGGCGACGCCGCCAACGTCCTCCGCCTGGTCGAATCAAACAAATTCAGCTACGTCAACTTGCACAGCCACCACTTCGGAGACTATCACGCCGCCGGCACCCCCGACGGCCACGGTGGACAGGGAAACTCCCTCGCCGTGAAGCGCGCACTGGAACTGGACATGGGAGTCTTCTTGATCTCTCCGTTCGACAAGGGGGGGAAGCTGTACCGTCCCACGGCGGCGGTGGCGGGCGCGATCGGACCGGAGATGTCCCCGATCGCGTTCGCGGCCTTGAGCGCGTGGAAGTCGAGGGGGATGCACACCGTGAGCGTCGGCTTCGCTAGGAGTTCGGATCTGGACGAGGTCATCGAGGCGGCGAGGATGTATGCGGAGGACGGAGATGAGGCGGAGAAGTTGGTGCGGGAGGCGGAGGGACGGTTGGAGAATCTCGCGGTCGAGAAGTTGGGGAAGGAGTGGTACGAGAAGGGCCTCGTCAACGTGCCGTCCTTCTACGACGAGGTCACGGACGGCGTCGCGATCGGGCACATGCTCTGGTTGCACAACTGTTTGACGGCGTACGGGATGTACGAGTACGCGAAGGATCGATACGGCAACCTCGAGGGGAAGAACAAGAATTGGAGCAAGTCGAAGTCCTACGAGGAGAACGCGAAGAAGGCCTTGTGAGTGGGACGAGAGCGAATTTCGACGACCTTGCGCGCCTCTGTTGCTCGCTCTTTGGAGTCGCGATCCATACTCTCATCTCTTTTGCCCACCGCAGCGATCCCGGCAACCCTGGGCGCGGATACGATGCTAGCGTGGACCTGGCCGAAGCGTTGAAGGATCACCACGACCCGGAATCGGTCAAGACCAAACTGGCCGAAGTTCACGCTTGGCTGGGAAAAGATTCCACCTTGACGGAGGAGGAAAAATTGAAGCGGGGGTGGAAGCGCGCGTACAACCTGACCACGTGGGAAGAGTTCCCGGGAGAGGTGGTGTCGGTGTCCAACGTCCTGTTGTCGCGCATGGGGCTGAAGAGCGGAGGTGGGAAGAACGACGGCGCGACGAAGGAGGCGGCGGTGATGCGGGGGATTGTGAGGAGGAAGAGCTCCTTGGTCGTGTTGGCCGACAAATAATAGCGGAATCGCTGTTTGTTGAAATTGTACAAAACCAAATTATTGAGCACGCGGCAGAGTGCGGCAGTTTTGTGAGGATGCACCTTCAGATGGAGATCTAAAATAGTTCAAGAACAATGGTATGGTTCACGGTGAACTTTACACGTTCTCCAAAACAACTCGGTAGATACCTAGCCGAAGTGAATCTCAATATGAGTGTCAGGTTTTTGGAGTGTAGCCCCCCAGAAAAACTGGGAGGCCAGTTATTATGGGAGGCCACTTGGTAGCTATTAACTCATTTTGGGAAGCCACTTTTATCAGCCATCACACTCCCAGGATCGTTTCAGGTTTTATCCCACAAAGGTTAGTAATAATTCCCATCTAAGTAGAGTGTAAGTCCTTATATTTAATGTTTTATCCTTTGCATTGACCATTTTTGTACTAATTCCTGCATCAAAATGAAGACGGTAATCTCAGCACATCATGGAGACAGTCAGTCACGTCGATCTCCTTTAAAAATGCCACATGTCAAGCTAATGATGATAGCGTGAGACCGTCTCGAAGACAGCCCAAAGCACGCACACTCAAAGCAAGAAGATTGGTGCAAAGTCTCTCTTTATTGCGGAAGTTGTGCCGTTCACGGGGCAAGACTCGCTGATCTCCTGGGACGCCGCTGTCGTTCCACAATCGTTGTCCTCCGTAGGTCGTCATCATTATGAAAAAATGAGACTGCCACGAAGTCGGTCCCAAAACAAGTGAGAAACATGACGTGTGGCGCGTATTCTCTGAGTCCACTTGGCGGTCTGGGACGGCTGAGCCACACCCGATCAACAATTATAAAAAAAGTTTAAGTTAAAAGCCACATTTGTTTGGCTTTTACATAGGAACTGTCACTCCAAAAATTGTATGAAACACCAGTGTAAATAGGACTGTAATAAAATAAACCTAAGTGGGGTGTCCCCAAAATTTTGTGAAAGAACGTTTTGGGATGCCAATTTCAATGGCTCTCAGAGCCTCCCAAAACAACCTGGTCTCCCAACATTCTGGGAGGCTACATTCCGAAACCATGCACCCTCTCTACCTATATTAAAGTTAGAGTTTGACAGGTTGAGGCTAGTTATGGTGTTCATTTGTTTGTGGAAAATTCGAACGACATCTTGCACACAATGCAAAAAAATCATATGTTTTGTAAGGACCTGTGTTGTAAAATAGGAATTGTGGAAAATTTATAGATTTTATTTCCTCGAAATGTCACTTTACTCTTTTCCGGATCAACTACTGAAAATACTATTATGTATTCATCCATTAATTTCGTGATGAGAGGGGCTAAGAGTCTTGCTATTTTCTCTGTGGGGCTATGTTCGGATTTCGGATGGAAAATCGAGAACTCCTTTTGACACCCTTTTTTGTCTTTATTGTTAAATTTGTACTTTGAATTTGCGTTGAATGGATTGGTTAAGTGGTAATTTCATAAAGAGTCTTGAACCGAATGCAGAGGATTGTGTAGCTCACATGTGCATTGAGTGCCGCGTGCACAACCCGTGCACCATCGTCAAAAAGCATTATGGCCATGACGTTGTCCCGCTTCAAGTCCCAGCTCCCAAAGCTCTCCAGACATCGGATTACTTCATTTATTTGAAGGTTTCGCAAATTCACATTTTGTACTGCCTCCATCATGGCAAATGACAGATGCTGACGAGTGGCATCAGTGGGACTCATTGTGATGGAGAGGGAGACCCTCCCTGGGGTGAAGGAAATAAAATGTTATTCTTCATTTGCTACGATGTAATTTCTTTACTATGGACGTGAAGAGGGGTGGGGGAAAAGTGTATTGGCATTGCGACCGTGTTGCTCCTCACATGAGCGAGGACATTGCGTGGAAGGTTTGGAGACCTGATGATGGGAAGGCATGGATGATGGATGTAAACAGATGGGTCTTGGAGTAACGTTTCGGTCATAATATGCCGTGAAGATTGATGAGCTCCCTGCAGTCTCCAGCGAGGGGGTCAGCGGTGACGGATAGGGCTCTAGAAAGAACAAAACCATGGGACTTGGACAGAAGCACATCGTGAGCCAGATGTACGATGCCGCCGATTGCTTCTGATATGATCACAATGTCGCCTCCATGGCACTGTGTCGGTACATCNTCTCCAGCGAGGGGGTCAGCGGTGACGGATAGGGCTCTAGAAAGAACAAAACCATGGGACTTGGACAGAAGCACATCGTGAGCCAGATGTACGATGCCGCCGATTGCTTCTGATATGATCACAATGTCGCCTCCATGGCACTGTGTCGGTACATCAGCCGGTATGTGTTGTAAGCGCAAAGGCAGGGCCCATCTTGTTCCTAAAATTACCGACTTCGAAGCTTATCCTCCTGTCATCGACGAAGATATTCCGTCTTCCGGTGTTTGATTGCCGCTGTCCGGGACTCGCTTCACGTCGTCCGAAAGAAAACACAAGCCGTGTGGTATCAAACGCTTCCGACGGTCGATGTTCGCTTTTTATTCGCCGGTCCCAAAATCAGAATGAGTTCCAGTTATTAAAATTTCTACCAATTCCTGTTGTACGTAGAGGTCCCAAAATATTTTTTGGCCAAATGCACTACAGGTCCCGGCGCAATATCGCCAAAATCGGGAGTGTTTTATTTGTTTACCCGGAGAACGAATCACATACAAGCGAAAAGAATTGACAAGAGTCATTCACATGAACTGAGACGATTCATTTTTGTTGCCACACACAGGCAAAAGTGGCTGTTTTGTATTTATGTGTTTTGTTCGGACGTCTCGCAATGGAATAATGTAGCGAGAGCGAGTATATCTCTCTTCTACCGCGGAACTTGTTGTTTCTATCGCTAGCTACAGCAACGCAACCGGTTTATTTTCCGTTTTATTTTTTAAATTCAAATCAGGGCAAACACCATCCAGAGCAATGGCAGCAATGCCTGTACCCTCTGCGCTGACGCGTTGCGCGTAACAGCGCACACACTCTCTTTTCACGACTTTTTCATGATGGCGCGTGCGCTGCTACATCAACGCGTCCATTGCGAGGACGACGGCCTCGATTGCAATGGTGGGACGAGCACGGTAAGTCCCTCCTCCGAGCACATCGTGAACAAATGACAGTGCTGCTTCAGCAAGTCGAGGTTGTCGTTGCAGAACCTCCCTGTCTCACTCATGAACCGCGGCTCCTTCTCCTTGAGGTAATCCTCGTACTTCACACGAAATCTGGTGCCAACATTCTCAACCGCCTCCTGGAACTTCTGCCGCCTCCCCCATCGAACCTTTGGTAGCTGACTGTTCAACCTCATCACACTATCCCCGGGGTACGCATTATGTCAAGGCCTATACTCAAGCATCTGACAACTCAGGCGCAGTCATCGGCTTATCCACCTTCCACTCTGGCCCGTCCAGTCCCTCCGCACACTCTTCGTAGATGAAGTACGCCATTATGTAGTGTAGAATGTCCAGTTCCTCAGGAGGTGGTCGGTGCTGTCGGCTGAGCTGTACATATTCAGGTCGGTTTACTTCCCTGGCCTGATTCATCTCGATCCCGTAAGTGCGCTTGTTCTCCCCCTTGTTCCCCTGCTCTTCGACCGCACGTGGTCTCGTCCTGAGCATTCACCGAAGAGATGTTGGCAGCCTCTGTGCTCTGGAAGCTCACATGGGTTCTCATGTAAGGCAAGTCCCCATCAATTGTGGATGGGACGAACTTCGAGGCAGTGATAGGTTCCTCGTATCGTGCCACCTTGGACTCGGCTGAAACCGTTTGCACTTTCTTGTGATGAATATAACACTTGGGGACCCCCACCGGAAAACAATTGCGTTGACAGGTGCAGATGGCCTTGTACCCGCGGACCCCGAGGTAGTGCATGACGTGGCATCCGGAGAAATCGTTGTCGAATGTTATGTGGGGAGGAACGGACCAAATCTTCCAGCGCTTGTCCGTCTCTGTCTGTGGACGCCTCTCCACGAGGGGGTCGATGATGTTCACAATCAACTTTATCTCTGCAGGTCCCTCCTGAGTAAACGGTGATGGCCGCGGATTCAGAGAGTTCCGGGGAATCCATGCGTGGATGTAGCGCCGGTGAGAGTCAAGTAGCACCACGTTCTGTCCTCCCTTTGTCACTCCTGGCTTTCCTGAGACGCGGTATAGGGCAAGCCCTCCAAACGACATGCAAGTCCACGTGGTTTCATCCGCTGTCAAGTCCAACGAAGCTCTCTTTACCAAGCAATTCATATTGTGGGTCATGACATCCCATGGCAAACGATAATTGGCGCAGGGATCGCGAGCCGGCTCGCCACGAGGAGTGCTGAACCGGGCTTTGCCGGTAAAGACAGTGCCGTCCATAGGACGTCACTCAAACGCTAGACGATAGTGTGGTAAAGTAGTCATTACGTTAGGTGATGACGAATTATGCGCCATCGTCGTCGCCGCG